>JALIZH010019878.1:0-235281 GCA_030522465.1 Rhipicephalus appendiculatus
TAAATAGTGTAGTGGTACTATTTTAATTGTTAGTGTCGTGCGCAGTGTGGGTATGTGCATCTATGTGCAATAGAACAAGTTCGGTGGCATTAAGCTCGAAAGGAACGAGGAAAGAGGTAAAGAAGGGACAAAAAGAACTTGTTTGCCGTTGTCCTCGTTTCTTTTCCGCATAAAAGTACTTAATGTTTATTGATTGGTCACCTCTACTGCATATTACTGATCCCGAAACCGCTTATGAATATTTACTAAAAGGTTTAAAGCTGCTTATGAAAGGTGCTTTAGGTAGAAGGTTCTTAAACCTGCGGGGAGAGTCGAAAGTCATGGGTCAAAACACAACGTTTACAGGAAATACGCATTCAAAATCGTATAGTTCTTAACATTATTTTAAGGTGCTCTGAAGAAACCTCTCGTCTATTTAGGGTTGGAAAAAGAACTTTAATGGTTGTCTACACAGTTAGAAAAGATTATACTTCGACAAGTTAATTAAAGTTGACGTCAACAAAAATCAGACATTCTTTGGAAGTGAATGAACTCTTTTCTTGGTCGAGATGGCTGCATGGAGACTATCAGAGAAATAACGATTGATGGCAATGTAATATCAGAAAATGAATTAGTGGAGGCTCTCAACCAGTATTTTACCAGTTTGCAAAAAGAACTCTCACGATCTAAATTGCCTGAATTTTTTATGTTCACGCACCAGCAATTCAGAATATTTGGCTCATAGGACGTGTAAGGTTTCATGTGAAGGTACTTTACCAAAAACTTACACGTTGCTAAAGTTACAGTGTTGCACAACGGCCGGGATAAAAATGCTTTAACAATAAACCGATATTAGCATTACCAGTTTTCTTGAAAGCATAGAAAAAATAATTCGCAGCTGTATTACACTCTCTATAACTAAGGATAAAATAATTACAAATATGCCATTTGGACTTACGAAAGGTCAGTCTGCAGAAACTGCCTTTATAACACAAAAAGAAATTATATTGGAAACTTCGAACATCAACTATGTACATTGCACATTCTTCTGGACTTCGCAAGGCCTTTCGGCTGCATATATCATAGCATAATTAATAAAAACTTATCTATTATGATTTTTAGTTGTTTTTCTGAAATTAATTACCACAATCTCGTTAGAAATAAGTGTCCGTTAATAAAACCAAGGCCCCACTATTTTGGGCAACAAATGGACACATAGTGTGTAGTGGAATTCTCCCAATTTTCTGTGGCGCTTGTACGTATATAATGCCCGCCTGCGTTAGCACGGATCCCGGAAATTAAAGCCTCGACTAAGAATAGCTTCGCTGTTAAAACAGAAAAATAAAGCAGAAAAAGTGTGCGTCTCAATGTCGTCAAGCTGCTAGACCTGAGGTTCGACGCACGATTTAATTGACGCACTTTTTTATTGGCCCTCTGAAATACCGCCAAGGTGTTTGTTTGTTGTAGGTGTCCACGGCGTTGTCAAGCTATCGAACGATAGCTTTTACCGCGGGCTCCTCGGCTATCACGTTTTTGTTTTTGATGGCGAAATAAACCAATTCAATTCAAAATTTCCAGTCCGTGACTCCCGAAGAAAGTGGCACTAGTACATTTTTTCTTACGTTACTTCCAAAAAAAGCACGAACTAAGTAGCGGAAGGAGCACAATGCACTGTCATCAAACTGCTATATCACGGGTCTCAAAGGTCATATGAGCGCCGAAATGCCGCTTTCTTCGCATCAAACAACAATACGGAAACATTGACACCGACAAGTATATTTCCATTCTGATTAAACTTGCAGTTTCCCGTGCACCGACCTGGCAGGCGTGAAACTGACCGCGTATGCATCAAAAGTGTCCACGATAAGTCGTTGCTAGAAAGGAACATAAAAGTCACGCTTATCTTTATGAATAAAAATTCCCCATTTCCCGCTAAAGGGAACCATGTGTGGATGCGAAGCAGCGGGGGAGATAGCTTGAGCGGGAGGAACGTCGCCGCTCTCATTTCACGGCAGCGGTCCGGGCGCTCATCGCGGCGCTGCACAGGAGAATGAGGCGCGCGCGCTCCGTCATTTTCATACCGCGGAACTACCGTGGCGCCCCCCAGCGGAGTATGCAGCTGTCACACCACCTGTCGTGCCCGCCGCTGCGTAGAGGATTCCTAGAGTAAAGGACAGGGGGGATCGTAAGAGAGGAGAGAGAGAGGGGGGGGCGTGCATGCGCTGGGGGGGGTGTGGGACGCGGGAGCAGCTCCGTAGAGTAGAGGATTCCTAGAGGAGAGACGGGGAGAGGACGCCGATGCGCTGTGGGGATGTGGGACGCGGGCGCCGCTCCGTAGAGTAGAAGATTTCTAGAGGAGAGAAAGGGGGGTGAGCGTAGGAGAGAGAGGGGGGAGGGGACGCGCATGCGCTGTTGTGGTGTGGGACGCGGGAAGGAGGGACGGACTAAGCCCCCCTCCAAACACATGCAAGCAAGATTAAGGAATAGGGTCAACCTGGGCGACAGACACCACCTGCCTAGCCATTGCTAAGCAGCCTCTCTGTGCTCTCGGCCATGACTCAAGGAATAGGTTCAACCTGGGCGACAGACACCACCTGCCTAGCCATTGCTAAGCAGCCTCTCTGTGCTCTGGGCCATCACTCTGATGACTGTGGTAGGGTTGACGGCCTTCATATTACTACAGTGTTCTGGTTCGCATAATGGGTGCTTCCCTACTTCATGAAAGTGGCCGGACGCGGGACGCGAGACGGGGGACGCCGGACGGACATAGCCCCGAGCATAAGACGCTTCGCATCTAAAAAACTTCCTCAGCGTATGTCTTAAAGGCGCCTCAAATGTGTAGGTAGTCGCTTCGAAGCGCCTTTGCAAATTATGACCGAATGAACTAACTTTTTAGGGGCGAAGCTCCTTAGGGCATAGGCTACTCCGGCGTCATCCTGCGTTGTCGTCGTCGTCGTAGCCACCCCTGTGCGATGACGATGACGCTGCCATCACGGCACAGCAGTGTGCCGCATAGTGGGTACATGGAATGTACCCACTATGCGTCATAACGATGACGCTGATAACGATGATGACGCTGATGACGATGACGATCGCGATGCCATACAACACATGGCATCGCTATATGGTCTCACATGCATATCGTTTGATCACATGCAACCAACCACCATCCGAGGAACCTGCATCGATGTCGTCTTTGCAAACTTTCCACTACGACCCATCCAAGAACCGCTCTCCCTCCATTTCACCGACCATAAATCCGTTATAATGAAGGGGGAACGGAAGCCACGCCTTATGTAAACGGTAACCACGACCAACGAAGAAACAAAAACAAAACGGAAAATCACGGCTCACGAATAAAATATAAATTTCTTGTATATATACACACAGTGTTTGTCACGTCTTTGATGATGTACTGGGCGAATTTCGCGGAAGATTCACGGTTCACCGATGAACCTCCGGAGCTTCACCCACTCATCATCATTCACTCCGTGAATATGCTGTGATTTCTTTTTATTCGATTACCTCTCGGGTCTCCTGCAGGAAAAAATGCTCGCGTCGCTCATATATAAGCGTAGTGAAATTCTATTGAAAAAACGCGAGACTTTCTCTGTTCTTGCTAGTGTATACAGTGGTATGACAGCCATGACACGAAGGCTGCATGAAAAGGCACCGAGCCTTTTCTCATTATTTAAATAGACACGTGCCATGGTCTTCACAGTTTCTGCTCTTATAATGAAGCGATATATTGGTGGGTTACGCTGGATGGCGTCCATAGAATAAATAATAGTAATTTTCGGGTTGTATGTGCGAAAACCACGTTATGATTATGAGAGACGGCGTACAGGAGGGCTTCGGAAATCTCTATCACCTGGGGTTCTCTAACGTGCGACTAAAATTAAGTACACGAGCCTCTAGTATTTTGCCTCCATCGAAATACGGCCGGGATTCTATACCGTGGCCTTCGGGTCAGCAGTCGAGCACGGTAACGCTCCACAGCGGCGCGTCATACATGAATGACGCGTACCGAAACAATTTTCGCGCCACTTGCACCTTCGCGACAAGTGCCCCTCATCCCCTCGCCAACGCCATTGCCGCTTTCAGACCTGTCGCGATACACGGCTGCAAAACATCCCACCAGTTTTTTTGCCGCTTTGCCTGGTGATGTAGCGATCGCCATAGGACAGTTATGATCAGTTATGGAGTTAAACCTTTTTATGGATGAAACCACCCCAAGTAAGCAGCGCATACCCAAATAGAACGCATATTACAAACGTCCTGTGCATATGCGGTCTTCCATCGCTTGCGTACTAGCTATATACGTTTGGAAACGTGATTTCTCCAGCCTGTCCGTTTAATTAGCTCTAACCGAACGACTCACCACATGACTATTCAGGCGGCAACAATGCTATAGCTGACTTCTTGCTGCAGTAACGCAAACAACGCAGTAAAAGTGTAACGTCCATGTACACAGCCGTGGGCAGCAACTGCACTGCCTCTGAATACACAAAGAAAGCTTGATTAATTAATTGCTGGGGTTGTATGCGCCATAACCACAATATGGTTGTGAGGCACTCCACTGTGGAGGGTTCCGGAAAGTTCAAACACCTGGGGCTTTTTGACATGCACCTGAATCGAAGGAAATCAGCCTCCAGCATTTCTGCCTACTTCAAAAAAAAATGGGGGACCCCCCTTACGCGATATCCCCCCCCCCCCCCCCCTCACACACACACACACAAAAGCGCGCACTCGCCATATCGCTTTCACAATCGCTAGCCTGCTCTCGCTTCTCGGTGACTTACTGTGCCGCAAAGCCAAATTGCAAACGACCCACGGCTGTTCCCTTTACTTGCATCTACCTCAAATTTTCGCTCAGGGCCAACGCTGGTCTTTCGCTCAACATTGAAGTCGACGCCGCCATCGACACCGGGATTTCTGCATAACGATCTCTTTAACGAACTCCCGTTAAAATGCTACTGCCGTGGCTGGAATGGAACCCGCGATAGATATTCGGCAACAGCCCAGAACTGCATGCACTGCTCGACTACGGTGGCCCGAAAGGAATAGTGGTTTGAGAATATTATGACCGCATCAGATGTCGCTACTACTGGCCGGGCTTGTCCGCTAGTGTCGCGAAGTACGTTGCATCGTGCGCCCTTTGTCAGCGTCGAAAGCTTCCGACGTTACCTCAAAGCGGACAACTGCAACCACTCCCGTGTGCGCTGGAACCATTCGAGGTCGTTGGCGTTCATATGCAGTTTTTTAAGGTAGGCATCATTCTTGTACCGCCGCGGACGCGCACAACACGATGAGATGACATAAAGGTGTCTCCCAACGGATCGCGGGTGCCTCGGCGCAGAATGCGACGCCTGCCTGCACGCGGTGTCGAAGAGACCGTGTATCTCAAACCTCACCGCAACCAGGTATCGGATGAACGTGATGTACCGGTGACTATCTTCCCTTTACATTTTGTTTTATTACTCCTGCTGTTGGCGAACGAACGCCACCCGCGCCATGCGCTCCTTGCAGAAACCGCGGCAACGCCGCAAAATGTTGCAACTTGCTAGCCTGCGCGCCATGTCATAATGCGACGAAGAAAGTAGCGCGCAAGACGATAAGTTTGTGAGGTGTTGGATTGCGTCAGCAGTCATACTCATGAAGTGTTCAAAGGTCTTTAACCAGTTAGCTTTACGGAACTAATAACAGCGATAACAGCCTAACTACCTAACGGGCTTCGCAGCGCCGTTGACGACAGCGCGGATGGATATCCGCCCTGTCGTCTGTGTCAGCAGGGTTGCCAGGTTGGGCTATAAATAGCCAAATTGGGCTACCTTTTTCTGGAGTTGGCGGGGTTTTTTGGTCGTTGGCTATTTGGCTACTTTTGGGCTACTACCTGCCTTCGCTTCAAACGCTCATTTTCCAGTGCCCTTTTCTGCTTTTTTATTGGTTGTTTTGTCTCAATGTCGATGTGAATCAAGTGTTTACGTGTATACTTTCCCTGTCCTTTTGCATTCTTCAGGTATCAGCAGCTTTCATCAGACAGTTGCGGCTGTCAGTAATAATGAAGTCCTTTCCTTTCAAAGAGAAGCTTCCTTTGCCAGTTTCGCGTGCCTGAGTCGTTCATTCTCATGGCGGATAAAATAAATTTGTGGATTTCAATCAAAGTCTAAATTAAACAAACGCGAAGTGCACGACTTAAAGGATTTTTAAGCGCTATGCCTGCAATCACCAAACTCAACGCATCATCGTTGGTTTTAAAGGATACAATATGCCACTTTACATTTGTTTCACTTGAAATGAGTTCCGACATAAGCGTTGGATTTATTGCGCATCGTTCAGCTTTAGTTATTCGCTTTAAGTAATAAACAAGCCATTCCCCTCCTCCATGGGGCTCCCCTTTCCTTTGGCTACAATCCTGAGATTGTGGCCTCACTTCAAAGAACACAGATTAACTCACTAGACAATTCATAAAGTTGATTATCTACATACAAAACGCAACAATAAAATACAAAGGCCAGCAAGCAAGGCGGCATTTCACTTCCGTTTCTGCTCTCTGCAGCAGATATGCGCTCTTGCATTGAGGAGCAGCAGACTCGAAGACATGCATGTCATATCGGTAACTCTCTACAAAAGGTGTTGCTTGTTTTAATCTGGCTTTTATTTGTTAATCTTGGTTCATTTCTTTGTTTTGTTCATTTATAAACTCTATCTGCATTAAAATAATAAACAGAAACTTTTTTCTATAATGAATGTTCTTTTTGGCTATTTTGGGCTAATTTTATAAAGTACATTTGGCTACTTTTGGGCTATTATAGTGGTTGAATTTGGCGGGTTGCTCTCTGAGTGCCTGGCAACCCTGTGTGTCAGTTGAGCGCATTGAATTCCGACGTGCTGGTCGCGTGTGGCGCGCTCGCCTCCTCTCGCTTTATTTCGTGCAGCGTAAATACCGTGATTCATGGAAGGTATGAACGCACTTGTGAAGAAGCTACTTCGTGGCATGTTCAGCAGTTGTAGACCTGCATGCAAGTACGTTTGTCTGCGAGTGACGGCTGTGCGGACTGTGAGGCTTAGTTCCGTAATCTTTCCGACGGAGAAATGGACGTCTCAGCTTGCGTGCGCGACTCTCGCAGTTTCATTTCTGCTTAGCTGCAGGAATGGACGCGAACACCTTGATGTGCTTTTACCACTCCTGGAATATGCGGATTAAGAAACTACGGGCTCCATCGTTGAAGGTGAATTCGTTTTCTTTACCTGTACACCCTTTTATTCGAAAACCATAAAGAATAAAAACGCGTGTTTTGTTGCTACATCGGCTGCATACGCGACATGTTTCAGAAGTACTTGACTGCGTTAGTGTTGTGCCATCATGATTGAACTGTCCTAATATAAATGTAGCTTTTCATTTCTGTTCAGTTTCGAACATACTGACTTATTGGCGCGCTTATTTGAGCTTGTTTCAAGGTATGCATTAACGCTTACATTCGAGCGCATGCACTACTTTTTTGCGTCTTCAAAACTGCTTGTGCCTCGTAATTAGGCACACGCTATTACGACAGGTGTCGTGTTCTTTGTTTTGTCTCCAGCAAGTTTGCGGGTAAGAAAATGTTTGTACCAGCACAGTTGTGTCTTTCTGCACAGTGCCATTTCCGATAGCTGGATGCGCTAGTCTAGTAATGTTTCGAATATCTGAGGGCGATTGTTGAATCGTGTTCCGGGCCGAGGAGTTATGCGTCTTTTTTATGTAACATCATTTTTTAAGTAACATCATAGACTTTGCCTAATGTGTGTCGACGCGCGCCTTCAAAGCCGTGGCTTAGCGTTTCCCTTCTATGTTAATATCCGCGCTCTGTATGGCTTGCATCTCTCGAGAGGGGCAGTAAAAAAAACGTGTACTCGCGTGTCGCTTCAGCCTGGTCATTTGTAGCATGTTCGCCCTTGTGCAGCCGTATGATGTGATGGAGTTTTCGCCTTTTCACACCGACTTTTTGGTAGTAATTTGTCACAATTTCCTTTCTTTTCATATTTTTTGCAGGCGGGGACTCACCCTTTACATGTTGAAACAAACGCTACACCAATTAAGTTATGGTTTTCTTCTCTGATGATGTGGTTTTTGCAGTTTTTCGCTTTAATAAAGGTACATGCCCGTATGAAAATGGTGATGTCCGGGAAATGTACTTGCTGTTTCCTACTAATGTCCTACGTGACCTTTATGGTTCCCCTTCCTTTATGTTACCTGCAGGACACTACTTTATGTTTACGAAACCCTTCCTCTTCCTATGGACGGATTCCTTCTTGTTACCTGTAGGATGTGTACTTTATGTTTACGGCAGGATGTTGCCTGGCAGCGAACCATATGTTACCTGCAAGTGCACTTGAGTTCATACGTTGGTAACCATAGGCGTGCGCACGAGGGGGGGCAGAGGGGGCGGCCGCCCCCCCTTAGACACCCAAGAGAGGGGGGGCGCAAAGTCTGCCCCGAACCTACGTCCCCCCCCCCCCTGCCCCCCCTTGAAGGGGAACCCTGCGCACGCCTATGTTGGTAACATGTGGTAGTACAAAACTGTTTTTACCAGTTCCATGGCCAGAGGGGGGGGCCTGGGGGGTACCAAAGCCCCCCCTTCATTTTCGCATTATAACACACACACACAAGCGTGCGCACGAGGGGGCAGCCCCCCCCCCCCGGTCACTTAAGTGGGGGGGGGGGGGGGCGCAAAGTCTTCCCCATACATTGACTTAATAGGGAAGGGGGGGCGCTGCGACGAGCTTTCGCCTCCCCCCTGAAGGCAGTGGCGTAGCCAGGGGGTGGCACACCGGGCCCGTGCCCCCCCCCCCCCCCGCGAAAATTTTTTTCGCCATGGCATACGAAGCGAAAAATGACCATTTTAAGGAGGTGCCCTCCCCGAAATCAAGGAGGTGCTCCCCCCCCGAAAAAAATTTCTGGCTACGCCCCTGCCTTGTTAACACCGTTTACTACGTTTTTCGTAACATGTGGGCGCTAAGTGAGCTTTTGTTAACGTAGCGAACCTGTGTGTGTCATTTCGTCAGGATAAAGGCAAAGTTGTGCGATGTTAAGCGCGGGCGAGCTTCTTTTGTGTGGAGTGTAAAGCAAAGTGCATGCGCAGCTTACACGCACGCTTACACACACACACACACACACACACACGCACACACACACACGCACACGCACACGCGCGCACACACACACGCACACACACACACACACACACGCACACACACACACACACACACACACACACACACACACACACACACGCACGCACGCACGCACGCGCGCGCGCGCGCTCGGAACGAAAGCCACAGTGAAAACCAACATTTATTCTGACCTCTCGGCCGCGCTGGCCGCAGTGTCTTCCCGATTCCTAAAATTTGTATTTGATACCTATTTAGTTTGACATAAGGACCATCAATCACTACATTAAAATCGCGCGTTTATACGTCTGCACCAACACTTGTATATTTTTAATTCACAAGACATGAACGTTTTGTTGTGATTATTACCTCTGTTGATCACTTGTTCAAAATTGCGTTCAACCTGCAACAAACGTTTCAAATTTCGCGCGCTTCAGTTCCGACCTGCCTTTTTTTTTTTTTTTTTTTTTTCGGAAGTCAAAATATTGAAAGCCTCACCCATTTACGTTATTTATATCCGGATAATTTTTTTTTTAATATTTGAAAGCATAAACAAATATTTTTAGTAAGGATTATAAATTTGCGATGTGCGATGTGCGTCTGCGCGGCTGTAACCACTTGTTTGGGCTTGTTCGGTTGCCGCTCGCCGCCTCGCGAAGGGCCTCGTTTGAGTCGATTTTTCTCAAGTTCTGAAGTGTGCTGCACTTTGTGTTCGTGTTTTGTGTTCTGCCGGTGCTGCTTATTACGAAGATGCACTGTACTCAAGCGAGGACAAGCGAGGACCTGTTGCTTCATATCGTGGAGCATTCGCCAGGTATGTACCACTGTCAGCATTGCTGCTGTCAGCGCTTTGTTAACACCGTTTACTACGTTTTTCGTAACATGTGGACACTAAGTGAGCTTTTGTTAACGTAGCGAACCTGTGTGTGTCATTTCGTCAGGATAAAGGCAAAGTTGTGCGATGTTAAGCGCGGGCGAGCTTCTTTTGTGTGGAGTGTAAAGCAAAGTGCATGCGCAGCTGGAATTCGGCGGGGGATTTGAACAGAGTTGTGGCGGCGGCGGCGCCAGCCTTTGTCGCCAGTGGTGTTGGAAGGGGGCCCCGCTCGCGATGAACCACTAGCTTGGTTTAATAATTGTGGGGCGAAGACTGCGTTTGTTAGCTGTAAGCGTTGATCGTGCCTAAGGCGCGTATGCACCTGTTCATGTTTTTAGCGCGCTTGTTCGTATTGTGCGCTCAAGAAGTGAACGTGTCTAAGGCAGTTTCATATGCTGTACGTCCTCTTTTCAACAGCTACAGGATCGTTATATGCTACGTCTACTATCAGAGACGTGTTTTCCTTGCGGGTGGCCAAACTAGTGCATGTGTGTGCATCCGCGCCGGCAGGCATTTTTAAACTACCGTGATACTCGAGTTGATGCGTGTGCGTGTGCATCATGTTGCTTCGTCTTAGGCACGGCTCGCGAAGCTTGCACTTACGGTTAGGTGTTCATGCAGCCCGTTTCGTCAAATTCGAAGTGACGTTTTAATTCACCCGCAAGATAGCTTGCCTGATGCGGCAGGCACCCGTGCATTTTGAGCCGTTCGTTAAAATTGAACTGTATTCGAACGAACCCTTCATGTCTATTTGTGGCCGAATTGCTGGACCTTTACTGTGCAAGCTCTAATTCGATCACTGAGTCAGTCCATGGGTTCAAGCATAACATATTTTATTCTGCTTGTTTCCACCATGTTTGGATTTCGTTATTTTGTTCTGGTTTATTAAAAATTGTATGCGCCTCGCCCCAGCTTGGTGTTGAAACCACCTCAGATGACATTTTCTGATAGATGACAAGCTTAACAGTATATCGGATATAGTAAATTCTCTAGGTATGCAGGATGTTAAAGGGATCTGTGGTATGTGCAGAAATGAATATTTTATTTATCGTTCAAAACTCGCAATAATGTTATACATACTTCATGGTATGCATGCATAAGTCGATCATGCATCATGCATGTGTTGCTGTTAAAATGTAAAATTCGACAATGTATTTATTTAAGAACAACAAATCTAGACTGTGTTTCTTCAAGCTGTTGGCATTGAAGCAATTATAGAACTTCAGAAATCAGTTTCATCGAATGTTTATTATGTATTGCTCAATCGCGGTCAATGGCTTCCAGGATTCTGGTTGCCGGAGATTTTTGCAGAGGCTTCCATGCTTTATTAGGATGGTATGTGGATCAAGATGGGTGCCTTGTAAAACTTAGCATTAGCCTGTGATGCTTAAGTGAGGAGTATTGCCTTGTTAGCCAACCAGAATCATTGAAACTAATGACCACAATTTAACAGCATACAATAGTAATTTAGTGAAACCAATTCCTGGCATTATAGGTATACTCGTCCCAATGTGAGCAGCGTGAAGAAAGCTACATTAGTCGTATCCAAAAGTAAATGCGTAATTTAATTTTATATGTTACCTGCAATGGATACTTGATGAATGTGCAAACCGGCATGCATGTGCCGTGGTATCACTGAATTCACATGTCAACCCACTATGCCGGAACACAATTCAAGCATATTTTTGACACATCTGCGATGTGTAAAGTGCATATTCTTTCGTAAGGTTACAACTGTGTTCACCAAGAATGCATCAAACATTTTTCTTGTAATATCTCGAGTTTGTGTACATCCTGCTTGTTTTAAACTTATCTAAGACACATTGTTCCTGATAAGTTTTTTTAAAATACTGTGTGACAAATTGAACTTTGCTCACAGACACATGTCACTAAATTGTTATTTTCTTGTTTCAATCGCAGCCTATACATGCTCCTTGTACAAAGTGAGTGTGAAAGAAGTCCGGGCAAGCCTGTCATCAATGCTGGCTCATGAAGAAGTTGGCTGCTGATGTACAGCAGCTGCACACGGCTTCTGTTTCCTGTGCAAGGGGAACTTCACTGAGCCACCTGGTTGCTGCGACAATAATTATTGCTGTGAGCCGTGCCGTTAAGATTGAAAAATGAACTTATTAGTGACGGCAGCAAGCAGGCATGTATGTATTAAAAAGTTTGAGCCAGTCGCATTTCTACATAGGTTCACTTGGAAGAATTCTACCATGTCTGCTGAGATATCCTGCTGGAAAGTTTATTTCCAGCTTGCATCATTACGCATGCAGGACAGTGAGCACTGGTACAAAGCTACTCCCTGGTGTGCCGCGTTTAATCTGACAATGGGTCGAAGACATAGGCAAACATAATAATGGTTACCCTTTTACTACTGGCTTGGGATAGCAAGCAGTGACTGCTCGTCACACCAGGGAGTAACATTTTGCTGATCCTCACTGCCTTGTATGCGTAATCATGCAAACCGCAATTAAATTTTGCAGCGGGATATCTCGGAGCACTGACATGCTTGAAGAATTTTTCCAAGTAGAGACATGACTGCCTCCAACTTTTCAGTGCAATCATACCCGCTCACTGCAGTCACTAAAAATTTCATTATTTATTCTTAGTTGACAGCATTAATGTCTGACTTTGTGTCCCCCCTGGACACATAACTTGTTTTTTTTTTTTAAATCTACTGAGTGAGCTGCTCTCCAGACTTGTATGTCATGTTTCAATTTGTTTTATGTGCAATTAGTCATTTTTAAAATTAAACTTTCAGTGTTGTTATGACGCAGTAGCATATTAATCATTTTATTTTCATTTTAATATTCACTGAACATTTTATTGGAATACGATTTTGTAACCTTACTTATTTCATTGTGTTCTGGAAGTTCATATCATAAGTGCAATTAAGTGGTTTCCTACTGTCATACTTAGCTTTGCTAATATGTAACCATGTGTGATATTTTACAGTGATACTTAATGACGTCTGACTTTGTTAATGATAACTGACCGAAGGCATTCTGAAATATTGAAACTTAACTCTGTCGATTGGGGGGATGAATGGTGACGACATTTTAAACTACATAGTCTTTTGAACCACATAGCAACTACATATTTTTCAACTACGTAGAAACTAAAGCAAGCAGATAAAAATCAGCTTGCTTTAGTCACGTGAAGTGTGATGAAAATAATAATTCTTGGGTTTAACGTCTTAAATCCACGATATGATTATCAGGGACGCCATAGTGGAGGGCTTCAGAAATATTGACCACATTGGGTTCTTAAAATGCACCCACATCTAAGCAGACGGGCCTGAAGCATTTCTTCCTCAATTGAAAATGCGGCTACCACTGTCGAGGTTCGATGCCATGACCTACGGTTCAGCAGTCAAGAGTTGCGTGAAGTGTACGACTGGTTGTGGTCTATAGTCTTTTGCTTCCAATGATGCATGCTAAGTATGGCAGTTTGGTGCAAACCAGGCATTTCTGCTAGTGCACTGATGTTTTGTTTGTCACATTCCTAATTTATTGCAAGCCCAAGAAGTCACTTTGATACACTTTCTATATAGTGCATCAGATGGCTGATTTGGGTGTGCAAAGCTTATCTAAGTAGCTATAATGTTTGTAATGCCTTGGAAAGCGCCTTTTGGTCGTAAAATACTGTCATGAGTTCCTTACCTAAAATATTTGTTTTTGCGTTTAGAAATGAATGTACTCTCCATTACCTAAAAAGATGCTGAAAAAGTTGACTCTTAAAATGCTACTGATGTGTTCAAGCTTCACGAGGTTAAGGCTGATCTGTTAATCGTAGTTCTCTTCAGCCACCGATGGATGTACATTGCCTGTTCGAATATTGTCGGTAAAATGCACCAAACTGTACAGTGTAAATGATAATAAATGAATAATTTTGCAAAGTTTCATATGCATATGCATGTACCTCCCAATTACAGCAGCCTGCATTATGCGGCATCATAAAGGCAACGCACTGGCATAACATCTGGTCTGCATATAGGTAGGCTACTCATAGGACACATACAAGACGGGCACTTGAGGAGACATAAAGGCGGCGGCCAAATTGCGACAGTTGGGATACATACAGGACGGTTACACATCGGATACATACAGGACGGTCACAGATGGGAAACATACAGGACGTACGCTTTGAGGAGACAGAAAGTAAGCGGCCAAATCGCGACATCTGGGATACATACAGTTTGTGTCCTCATGTTGCCTCGGGGAAACTTACAGTACACTTACAGGACATCACCATTTTCATAAGGGTGTCCGCACATTTGCGTTTTGCTTTTGTTGGGCCTCTTGAAAGAAAACGAAAGGTTACAGAACTTATGAAAAAGTTGAGTTCTCCGAGGGACTGTGTATGAATAATTCAATTTGCTTTTGTGCCCGTGTCCATATTTTAGTTTTCGCTAAGTTTACTGTGTTTCCAGGTTTCCACGTATTTTGGCAGAATTGAAGCGTTATAGCTGGCGATAAAGTTTCTGCTATAACACGCGAACTGTGCAGGCCTACTGTAGCTTCTTATGCAAGCATACGTTGTACATCACAGTGCGCATGTACAGACAGCTGTGCGCTCATATAAAACCCACGTAAGCGCACCCAGCAGCTCTTATTCAAGTTCTGTGAAAGACTTTTTGGACAATGCCTACTGAGGCCTGTGCCTCAGTGCATGTGCCTCAGTACGCATTGTTCGTATTGCGGTAGCATATTGCACTTGTATACGTACAAAAATTCAGCAACTATTAAAACGTACAGTACGTGTACTTTCAATAAATACATAATCGAATTTCAATGCTGCTTCAATTGTAAGTCAATAATTATTCATTAGAGCTGTCAATGAATGAAATCAATGCACCATGTACTTTCAATAACAAGTCGACAACCATTCAACTACTTTATGTCAATAAAATTTTGGTAAAAGATCGGTGGCCAATATTCTATACGTGTCAACAATAAGCTCAATGACTTTTCAATGGACCGACAACGACTATTCAGTACAATATGTCAACATTGAGCAATGGCGTTTCAATTATTTTTCAATAAGATTTTTTTGTAAGGGCTGGCCCTTCAATGACAATGCTTCTGATGCAGTAACAGCCGTGTCAGTTCTGTATGCGCACGTTACAACGCGGGTCGTGCAAGAGAAACAAGACAAGATGGCCTCAAACGCACGCGATTGAAAATTTCGCTTTAATTGACAGAAGCCATTGGTTTATTTTTCAAAAAATTGACGGCAGATCCACGAGGTGAATGATGATGAGATTGGGCGAAGCTCCTGGAAGTAATCATCGGTTAAACCGTGAAATTTCTTCCGTTAATTCGCCCGATAAAATTGACGTGAAACGATTGATTAAATGTTTTATCAAACTTTTATTGCTGGTTTCCGTTGTCCTTTCATTATGACCGCTTTGTGGTCGGTGAAATGTAAGCTAAGTGGTTCTTGCGTACGAGCACACACCGACGGCAACGAGCATCGTCAACTACAAACCTGTATCGCTATATGGTTTTGATTATAAAACTATTGCTCTAGAAAACACCTGGCGTCTTTCGTTAAGCAGCTGGCGTCTTTTCGTTTTGCTTTATAAACATCTGGCGTCTTTTCGTTTTGCTTTTAGAAAACATCTGGCGTCTTTCGTTGGTTTATTTCATCAATCAACGGCGTTTTGAACAAAATTTTTATTGTTTAATCACGCACAGGAGAAATCTCACCAGGCACTACCTTGGAGGTAAACAATGGCTGCTACTGGGAATGAGAGACAGCAGAAGTCGGCTTTTAACACTTCTACTTCTACTAACGTTTCCTACTGGAACATGCCAATGGCTGCTAATGGGGAATGAGAGACAGAAGAATTCGGCTTTTAGTTAACGCGCACGCTGCGAATTTTTTATTGTTCAACAACGCACAGGAGAAATCTCCCACCGGCACCACCTTGGAGGTCAAAGCGTAAGACTGGTTACGCACTACGACGAGGGACGAACGGGTGCCGCTTTAAGGAGCTTCGCCCCTAAAATGCAAAATTCTGTTGCAGTTGAACGTTTCTGGTGATTGTGACCCAGTCTGAGAAATAAACGCTCTGTGACACTTTGCTGCCCATTTACCTGTGTGCTTTCACCTGCCGTGGTAGCTGAGCTGTTGGGTGTCGCGTGACTGTGCTCGAGGGCGCGGGTTCGATTCCCGGCCACGGAAGCCGGATTTCGATGAAGGCAAAATGCAAAGAACACCCGTGTGTTTACGTTTGGGTTCACTTTAAAGAACTTCAGTAAGTCGAAATTCATCCGCAGTCCCCCCACCACCGTGTGCCTCGTAATCATATGGTGGTTGCGGCAACTTTGATGCATCCTAATATTCCTTCTTGAATTGATGAGTGCTATAAGTGCCATGCAAAGCTAAAAACGCGTACGCTTACCAAGTATGTCGAAACCGAAAAAAACTATTATTTGTGTACAGTCTAACGTGTTCAATAAAGCAATACTGTTTGTGGAGCAGAACTTATTGTATTCGTTACAAACAAGTAGTGCGCAAACGTTTAGAAACAACACGAGCCACACAAAAGTATGCGGCGCATTGTGCGCGTGCCAAGTGATGAAAAAGAAAAAAATATCCGCACAGACGTTACTGTATCAATGAAACGCAAGAATAAACATCACTCCTGCATTGCTTGCATCAATCCTAGGTACCAGTAATCACACGCGACTGGCTGAGGTAGGGTAGTACTGAATGGATTGCCCGAGACTGCCGACTAACGGACTGACCGCGAAAGGATGCGAAATACCCGTAGCGCAGAAGGCGGTGCGTGGCTGGCGCGTGGCTGGCGTGACGCTGCTCTCCGGTGCACGGAATCGCGACATAGTTCGGCTTGCGCATGCGCGCACGCACAAGACCACGTGGCTTAGGAGGAACTAGAACACCGTAGGAGAAACGTTACTCCATGGTGCTTACCGCAAGAGGACGTGACGGGTAAAGCACCCGCAAGGGAGAAAGCCGCTCCTCCGAAGGAGAAACGCCTCCCGTTGCTCCTTTCTCGCTCCCTTTTTTTAGAGTGAAAAGTGTACATCATTATCATCACCATCAGCCTGACTACGCCCACTGCAGGGTAAAGGCCTCTCCCATGTTCCGCCAATCAACCCGGTCCTGTGCTTTCTGCTGCCACGTTATACCTGCAAACTTCTTAATCTCATTTTCCCACCTAATTTTCTGTCTCCCCCTCAAGCGTTTGCCTTCTCTTGGCATCCAGTCAGTTACCCTTAATGATCAGTGGTTATCCTGCCGACGTGCTACGTGCCCGGCCCATGTCCATTTCTTCTTGATTTCAACTGTGATATTTTTAACCCCCGTTTGTTCCCTGATCCACTCTGCTCTCTTCCTGTCTCTTAAGGTTACGCCTATCATTTTCATTTCCATCGCTCGCTGCGTCGTCCTTTATTTTAGTTGAACCCTCTTTCTAAGTCTCCAGGTTTCTGCTCCGTAGGTAAGTACCAGTAAGATTCAGCTGTTACATACCTTCCTCTTGAGGGATAGTCGTACACTACCATTCATGATTTGAGAATGCTGAGATCTTGATTCCCACAATATATATTGTCACGGACAAAACCACGCCAGATTTTGGATCGGCACAGGTCTGTTGAAAAAACATTTTGTCGTTGTCATGGTCGGTGATAGCGCCGAGCGGCTTTGACTTGTGTCATGGTCGTGGCATTAGTCCCCTCTCTAAAAAGCATAGTCTCGATGACGAACTATTATGCAGTAGAGATTTCGACAGCGAGATGATTCGAAAAAAAAAACGTGGTTGAATCCCCCCGTCATGGGAGTTGCTAGAGCACGAAAGTGAAACGTGACCTCACTGAATTACATGAATTTTTATTGTACATCGATACAGTGTGGCCAGGTTTGGCTACTTTGTGCCAATTTGGCTACTTTTTCAGGCCGGTGGAGGCAGAAAAAAATGTGTTGCCTACTCGGCACTTTTTTGGCTACTTTCTTGTCTCCCCTATTTGAGCCAAAATTATCAATATCTGATGACGTCGCAGCCACGGGTGTTCATGTGTGTGCTGCCGAAACACGGCAGAAGAAGCGTGCTTCCAGCTCCCAAAATTTCATTTTGCACTTTGATTGCACACATAACGATATTTAATGAAAAAGATGGATCAGTGGCCTCAGCATGTGTAAGGGACGTTGGTGGTGCCATAAATTAAACATAAAAAGCTACAAGTTTATAACGTGCTAGTCAAGCAGGCCTAAGGCACATAAAAACTGGTTATCAATCTAGCTGGTATTCAGAGAGAACTGCTGTATGGGGCCTCATCTTACAGGTAACCTAACACTGAAGGCTGCCTTAAACCATAATTAGCAGTAAACGGGAATCAAAAGTGCTCCGCATGTAGGGCACTCTGCGCTATCGACATTAGGAATCGGATATTCGACATTTTAACGAGAGGAATGAAATAGCAGGACACAAGAGGCGTAGGGGTCACCAGAAGCGCTTCATAACTGTTGTTAATGCACGCTTGTGTTGTCACTTCTGGTGTGTTCTCTAGTTCTGTCTTTATAATGGCATACCAACTTACGCAACAATCAATCCTTCTAGGAAATCCGACGCACTTCTTGTATGATTTCTTAGACTACGTACGGACTACGTCTCTGGATTTGGCCTCACGGAAGTAATGATTGCAAAGTGGTTACAATTTACGGTATACATTGCCAGCAAATGTGATTATGAGCGCGCTCATCATGCCACCCTCATTTTCATTGTCGAAACTTCTAGTAATGTTCAGAAAAGCTATGCAAGCCGCGTGAAAAGAGTTATTTTTGCAACAGCGCCAGGAATGGTTGCCAAAGTCAACAATTTAGGCTGGAATCTCATTCTTTCTTATTTTTAAGTGTTCATGCTGCACATATTGACACTTTCGCGCAAAGGTTTTTCTATTCAGTCACCGAAATAAAAATGTGGAAGTGGTTTTCATGCGTGCGTGGCGGATTTTGGCTATTTTTCCTATCCTTGGCTCAATCTGGCTACCTATTGACTAGTTTTTCCCGAATTTCAGGCTTTTTTTTTGCGCTTTTGACCTGGCAAACTTGCATTGATATACAAGAACTTGCACAATGTCCATTAGTGTTTCGCACTTATAGCACCGCTTGATGCGGACGAACCTACAATGACTCGAAGAGGCACATTTATATCCTTACGACTAACTTCCATGGTGATGATGAACCATCTGTGGTAGCTATATTAGATAACTTCAACACATATAATACGGCTGCGTGAAAAAAGAAAAGAAAAAGACACGGACGAAGAAAGGCAAGTGCACAGGACGGGCCCAAACTTCAAATGTAATTCACAAAGACAAAGAATCATGTTATCAATACCCATCATCCCGACATGGGCCTATAAAAAATTTTGTACCCAACTTTGAACCAATCATCGCTCCGAGATTTCGAAGAAACGGCCTGCGATAATCATTTCAGTGTAATGACGTTCGAGCGAGTTTATTAGTGAAACCGAAGCGCCAATGAGCATTGTTCAGTTGATGGGCACTTTAGGATTACTCTGTCCCTCCCAAACATCGAAGTTTATATGCGTAACATTAAACAGTAAATGTCATCATGCAGTCGCTTCCGTTTAACAAGTGAAAACACTAACAGAAGCAATTAGTCGAATTAGATTGGATTTAACTACTTAAAATAGTTTGTCTGTGGAAGCCCGCTCTTTAGACAATTATAAAAGTGTGGTCTACTCAGCTGTTGAAAAATATGACCTGAAACATGAGGTTTTCACACGATATTGCCAAATTATCATTGTTAAAGGGGCCATAAGATGCAATTTTACATCGTAATTTCTGTTGTGCGAGTTCAATCTAGTGTGCTCACAAAGAACCTGGCGAAACATTAGCGTATTGGTCGAGCACTTCTTTTGCACATGAACATTATGAAAAACACGCGAATGGTCGGAGAGTCGGGCATGACTGGTGCACTGGCGGTTCGTGACGTAACTACTTAGCAGCTCGCTGTGCGAGCAGCTAAGTAGTTAGCCAAGCTATTTCACATATGTTCGTATTTAGGCGAAGCATATATGAAATAGCTAATTTCATATACCTATTTCATATATGTATTTCATATAGCTATTAAGCTATTACATATATTTTCCGCTTGGCATTGATATTCAGTCATTTGCAACGGCTCAACCCATACTACAACATGAATGCACCGATCGACGCTGCACATGACGTCGCACTCTCCATGGCGAAATAGTGCTCGCCGGTGGTGGGTGAGGTTTAGAGCCGGTGAGTCCCAGGGCTTACTATGCACTGAAGTACTCTTTTACAGTCCATTTTTCATATGTGTACAGGCACAGCAGAGCATTTACTTCTATTCTGTGGAGGGAAACTGCAAATTCTTATGGGACTGTGTCGTGGCCTCATTAGTTGATAATAATTATTTGGGAATTTCTCAAAAAGTCATTATATTCAAATGCGTAAGATTTTAAGGAAGCTCATTGGTTTATTCTCTCTTCTTCTAGGGTGGGTGTGAGCCAGTGTAGGTCATTATCACCGTAACTTGAATAGCAGATACAATTAAACATGTAAAAGAGGGCGTGATTTAAAACAGGAAGCTATGTAAGCATTTAAAAATGGCCAATTAATCTTTAACCATAAAATGGGGTGGCGATCAGCGCCATTATTTGAGACCGTTCCCCTGGTTTATTAATCTGTGCCTCAAAATTTTGCGATCGATTACCCAGCCTCCCGATTGCTGATGGTTTTGATTCTAAAGGTACCCACAGACATGGGATTGCGCAATGATTGGGAATGCTTTCAATGAACTTTTCAAATTCTTGTTAACTTCACCGCAGGTGTCCCTAAAAACTAGTCTATCAACACCGTTACGTTAGGACACTCTCTGTGACGTACATTATTATAAGTACGTGGGGGGTTGGAGCTCTAAATATCACTAAATGTTGACGATTCTAGAGATGCCGGCGTTTAACCCAATTTTACATTAGAAATTCAGTGTATATTGCTGGTCTTCATGGAAATTGCATGTATTTCTCTTGACTGTATTCTTGCATCCTGCCATAATTTTTATTTCGGATTGAAATATCTAGAAATAACTCATGTCAAAACCATTTGCTACTGCTACCGTTCATATTGATATCTCGGAGCACAGGCTCTCGCTTGCGGAAAGTGTCATACCCTGATAATAGCTCACTAGTTATTCATAAAGAATAACTGGCGTTCCCGCGTTGAATCACAAACATACAGCTAACTTGCCTAGTTAAGGGGGGGATGGATAGCAAAGACAGTTGTGCAACTACCACTGATCATCGCTCTATTTTTTTAAGCAAACTCTACGAAATTTAGCAAGCGGCTTGAATGGAGATTGTACTAGACGTTTTGTGAATTCGGCTAGAAAATACAAAGCCATTTTAAAATAATAAAAAATCATTTTGCTATTTTTTATTTTTTTGAAGGAACATTTGGGAAAAAGATTTTGCATGTAAAATAATGAAATCTCTTGTGGTTATTACATGTGCCCAGGGTATGCTTCTGAACCAAAATTATAATTGTAGACTTGACAATTCTTTAGTTAAAAATTTAGATGTTTGATTATCAGAAGTTTAGGGCTTTTTTTTCTTTAAGAAAAACTTTTGTAAAAAATACAATTCTGGTGGAAACACCAATTTTTGCTTCAGAGAGGGCGCATGTTATTCAGAAAGAAGTCACAAAAGTTTGCACTTGATAGCTGTAGTAGTTACAGGGAAAATTACAGATGAATAAACCAGGTGAACAGACTCAAACAATGGCGCTCATCGCCACCCTATTTTATGGTTTAAAGAATAATTGGCCATTTTTTAAATGCTTACATAGCTTCCTTTTTTAAATCACGTCCTCTTTTACATGTTTAATTGTATCTGCTATTCAAGTTACGGTGATGATGACCTACACTGGCTCACACCCACCCTAGAAGAAGAGAGAATAAACTAATAAGCTTCCTTAAAATCTTACGCATTTAAATATAATGACTTTTGAGAAATTCCCAAATAATTATTATCAACTAATGAGGCCATGACACAGTCCCTTAAGAATTTGCAGTTTCCCTCCACAGAATAGAAGTAAATGCTCTGCTGTGCCTCTACACATATGAAAAATGGACTGTAAAAGAATACTTCAGTGCATAGTAAGCCCTGGGACTCACCGGCTCTAAACCTCACCCACCACCGGCGAGCCCCATTTCGCCTTGAAGAGTGCGACGTCATGTGCAGCGTCGATCGGTGCATTCATGTTGTAGTATGGGTTGAGCCGTTGCAAATGACTGAATATCAATACCAAGCGGAACATATATGTAATAGCTTAAGCTATATGAAATACATATATGAAATAGCTATATGAAATTAGCTATTTCATATATGCTCCGCCTAAATATGAACACATGTGAAATAGCTTGGCTAACTACTTAGCTGCTGGCACAGCGAGCTGCTAAGTAGTTACGTCACGAACCGCCAGTGCACCAGTCATGCCCGACTCTCCAACCATTCGCGTGTTTTTCATAATGTTCATGTGCAAAAGAAGTGCTCGACCAATACGCTAATGTTTCGCCAGGTTCTTTGTGAGCACACTAGATTGAACTCGCACAACAGAAATTACGATGTAAAATTGCATCTTATGGCCCCTTTAACAATGATAATTTCGCAATATCGTGTGAAAACCTCATGTTTCAGGTCATATTTTTCAACAGCTGAGTAGACATCCCTTTTATAATTGTCTAACGAGCGGGCTTCCACAGACAAACTATTTTAAGTAGTTAAATTCAATCTAATTCGAATAATTGCTTCTGTTAGTGTTTTCACTGGGTAAACGGAAGCGACTGCATGATGACTAGAGACCGGATTATAGGCAAATGCCTATTTTGTTAATTGCGTTCTTATCGTACCACATTGATATATGAGCACGAATTAGAGGTTAAGAAGGGCTTTTATAGTGTTTTTATAGTGCCTATAAATGCCTATTTTTGGCAAACGTGCCTAAACGCCCATAAGTGCCTATAAATGCCCATTTTCCAAATGGGTGCCTATATGAACACTATTTAACCCCAAAATTCACTTTCGAGTACAGTTTGAGACTGTTATTCATGTTACCAGGCACCATTGACCTTTCGGAATACTAGGGGCTTCATACTATAGCCTCCTAGTTCAACCAATTTCCGGAATACAACCGCTTACAGCCGTAAAATAGGACGCACCGGCCATCTTACGCCAACGCGCTGAGATGCCGCGAGCGGCTAAAGGAGGAGAGGTTCAGAGAGGAAAAGACGCTGTTTCTGCAACCCTAAATGGGAGCAAGTCAACGTCTACTATGGAATGGGGAGAGGTAAATAAACATTGGAAGAGGAGATGAGAAGACGGGAGAGTGGCGTCCATGGTCGAGGACGCGGCTGATGGCTTCTAGAGCCGCTTGTCCATTCCAGTGTCCTCGAGGAAGTGAACCACCTTGAAGACATAGGTGAGGCAGTGTGCAAGAAATAGGAGGTCCCTCTGTGCAGCCGCGGGAAGGTGACGGACAAATCGAAACCATTGAGTGCTGTCCTGGGAAAGGAGAGTGTAGATCAAAAGTACGAAAAACGTGATGTCCACGCGGGTTTGGTTTTGTTTGTTGATGCATGCCCAATGAAGAGCGTTGGACAGCAACAATTGTTCAAGTTGGTTCATTACAAGCCGCGAAACCATTATGCGAGGAGGCGTCATGCGCACGCAAGATCACGTGCGCATGACGTGCCTGAGCCAGGTCGTGCACGCGAGCGGTGTTGAGTCGTTTCGGCGTTCTCTGTAGTGTACTGCCTATTTCTTTGGGATGGATCTCTCAGTGCGCGCACGTTTGGAGAGGCTGGCACAGATCACGTGTCCTTGCCGCGACACACCGCGTCGCCCAGCTGGAACTGTTGTTAGGGGCAATGCACCAAAATCGCGCCAAGCGTTGTTAGGGTTGGTACCGGCGCGACGCGGGAACGGCGAAAACACGAACGTATACGAAATGGAGGCAGATCAGTCTCACATCTCGCTGCGATTCAAAGTCAGAAATAAAAATGCAAGCACATTCCGCTTGTGTGTTTTATTTCTCTCAACTTTCATTCATCTATTTAAGCAACATATTACAGAAACTACACATGTCGCCTCGAATAATTCTCAGTGTCACGTGCTACTGCGAGCGATGTCAGAGCCCCAATGTCTACGTACAGGAGCGACGTTAGGGCTCAGATAACTACGCAGGAGCATTCCTTGTTGTGCGTCAACCCCTCCATCTTGGGTCTCGCGCCTGCGAGAAGGGCAAGTGGTGTTTACTTTGAAATTTCACATTTTTCCGCGGCGCGTAACGTTGCAAATCTTGGCAGACGTGATCGTGAGCGCCCAGTTCACGCAAAACACTTGTCAGTTCAAAATGCTCAGACCTGGTGAGGGGCCCTTTAAAGGTGTTACAGAGTAGCAACTGACCCTACGCGATTAGACCCGGCCAATACGAGGCATCCCTCCCTTCTGGTTTTTTAGCGGCCTAACTACCTGTTTCTGTGCATGCCCGAAATAAAGAGATCCACGACTGTGTCGATTCCATGGTTGATACTTTACTCACCATGATAGAGAATAAAAGAAGAGACTGTGTTCTGCGAACCATGCGGCAAAAAGGACAATTGCGTGGCTATGTTCGACTGTTCGCGCCTTTGTGTCATCGTAAACAATAACATTTCTTGCTTTTCAGTCGTAAATACAGGTCGTGTACGTCTTTGTTTGAAATATTCTGAATTTATGTAAAAATTTATTGAGCCTACATTTACGATATTGGAAGCCTAAAAATGTGTTTTGCCTGCCTATTTTTGGCGCCTAAAACGCGCTTTTTAAGTGCCTAAAAATCCGGCCTCTAATGATGACATTTACTGTTTAATGTTACGCATATAAACTTCGATGTTTGGGAGGGACAGAGTAATCCTAAAGTGCCCATCAACTGAACAATGCTCATTGGCGCTTCGGTTTCACTAATAAACTCGCTCGAACGTCATTACACTGAAATCATTATCGCAGGCCGTTTCTTCGAAATCTCGGAGCGATGATTGGTTCAAAGTTGGGTACAAAATTTTTTATAGGCCCATGTCGGGATAATGGGTATTGATAACATGATTATTTGTCTTTGTGAATTACATTTGAAGTTTGGGCCCGTCCTGTGCACTTGCCTTTCTTCGTCCGTGTCTTTTTCTTTTCTTTTTTCACGCAGCCGTATTATATGTGTTGAAGTTATCTAATATAGCTACCACAGATGGTTCATCATCACCATGGAAGTTAGTCGTAAGGATATAAATGTGCCTCTTCGAGTCATTGTAGGTTCGTCCGCATCAAGCGGTGCTATAAGTGCGAAACACTAATGGACATTGTGCAAGTTCTTGTATATCAATGCAAGTTTGCCAGGTCAAAAGGGCAAAACATAGCCTGAAATTTGGAAAAAAAACTAGTCAATACGTAGCCAGATTGAGCCAAGGATAGGAAAATAGCCAAAATCCTCCACGCACGCATGAAAACCACTTCCACATTTTTATTTCGGTGACTGAATAGAAAAACCTTTGCGCTTTGAAGTCTGGCTCGCCCGAAGGAGCCGGACTTCAAATAAAGTTTATTCATTCATTCACGCAGCTTGCATAGCTTTTCTTTACATTACTAGAAGTTTCGACAATGAAAATGAGGGTGGCATGATGAGCGCGCTCATAATCACATTTGCTGGCAATGTATGCCGTAAATTGTAGCCACTTTGCAATCATTACTTCCGTGAGGCCAAATCCAGAGACGTAGTCCGTATGTAGTCTAAGAAATCATAGAAGAAGTGCGTCGGATTTCCTAGAAGGATTGATTGTTGCGCAGGTTGGTATGCCATTCTAAAGACAAAACTAGAGAACACACCAGAGGTCACAACACAAGCGTGCATTAACAACGGTTATGAAGCGCTTCTGTTGACCTCTACGCCTCTTGTGTCCTGCTATTTCATTGCTCTCTTTAAAATGTACAATATCCGATTCCTAATGTCGATAGCGCAGAGTGCCCTAGATACGGAGCACTTTTGATTCCCGTTTACTGCTAATTATGGTTTAAGGCAGCCTTCAGTGTTAGGTTACCTGTAATATGAGGCCCCATACAACAGTTCTCTCTGAATACCAGCCAGATAGAAAACCACTTTTTTGTGCGTTAGGCCTGCTTGACTAGCAGGTTATAAACATGTGGCTTTTTATGTTTAATTTATGAGCACTACCAGCGTCCCTTACAACTGCTGAGGCCACTGAGCCATCTTTTTCATTAAATATCGTTATGTGTGCAATCAAAGTGCAAAATGAAATTTTGGGAGCTGGAAGCACGCTTCTTCTGCCGTGTTTCGGCAGCACACCAATGAACACCCGTGGCTGCGACGTCATCAGACATTGATAATTTGGCTCAAATCGAGGAGACAAGAAAGTAGCCAAGAAAGAGCCGAGTAGCCAACACATTTTTTCTGCCTCCACCGGCCTAAAAAAGTAGCCAAATTGGTACAAAGTAGCCAAGCCTGGAAATACTGTATTGATGCAAAATAAAAATTCATGTACTTCTGTGAGGTCACGTTTCACTTTCGTGCTCTAGCAACTCCCATGACGGGGGATTCAACCACGTTTTTTTTTTCGAATCCTCTCGCTGTCGAAATCTCTACTGCATAATAGTTCGTCATCGAGACTATGCTTTTTAGAGAGGGGACTAATGCCACGACCATGACAAAAGTCAAAGCCGCTCGGCGCTATCACCGACCACGACAACGACAAAATGTTTTTTCAACAGACCTGTGCCGATCCAAAATCTTGCGTGGTTTTGTCCGTGACGATATATATTGTGGGAATCAAGAGCGCCCTATCCTTCTGGCCCCAAGTTCCCCAGCTAGCGTGTTGGGTCTACCGCGCGCGACTGGATCGCCAGGAACCGCTGTTAAAAAGCAGCATGGCGGCCATAAGCGCAGCACAAATGATACTGGGAGTGTTCAGATAAGAACGTTGGTGCATGTCCACCGTACCCTTTTAATTTCGCCAAAAAATATATTTTGTTTTCCGAGTCCCCAGGACCACAAAACCACTTTTGGTCTCGCGAAAAAAAATTTCACCTTCCTTAAAAAAAATTCACAAGTCTCCACTGAGCCGCCACCACCTCTTTAGAATTTCGCGAAAATGGGATTTCGACGAGACGCTAAAAAAAACACTATTGTAGGTGTAGGTCTGAAAAATTTTCTCCGCATAAAACAAATAGTTTTGGTTGACAAAAACTTATTACTTTGCCGTTTTGATGTTGTTCTGTTATGAGAAAAAAATCGCGAAATCGGCGCAAAGCTTAAAAATGATCAAAATAAAGATTTTTTTTTCTCCGCGAGTATACACGCCAGACTTCGCAAAGTTTTTGAAACCATTGCCATATGTTTGGTGAACACGTGTGTTGAACGAAATACCTGAGAGTAACTTCAAACGTTAACCAGAAATGTTCAACTGAGGACATGTCTCTCAAAATGCAATATTTCGAAGATCATTTAAAAAACACCATCTTCGATTTTTTAAACACTTCAGAATTTAAGCCAAGCAAGTGTTATAACTTAATCTGTAAAACATGGTGCATTATTTTTGTGAGGTCGGAACTACGAAGCACGAAAAGTGGCCAAATTGGCGCAAACTGAGTAACCACAACATTGAGCGAGCATGGAGCAATAGTTGCAATTATCATTATTTTAGGTCCTGAATGTCTTCTGTTGTGCTCGAGGGACAACAGCTTGACAGATAATACCAAAGAGTTGCCTTAAAGTGCAACTTTGTTCATTTGCGTGCGTGCACGCGTCGCTGTTTGGTCATGGCGTAAGTACTAACCGCAAGATTTCTAGCAATGTAGTCAAGTCGAGCTCTCGGACCGAACTGTTTATTTACTCCTATTGTATACACAGTGAGTCATAGTCACAAGTCATAGTCAGACAAGTTAGACGGTCACAAACGTCACTGAAGCGTTTCTTGCTCCTCGTGAAGCAACCTTGCGAACACAACCCATTGCGGCCTCAAGGAGGACAACTTCGTGAGCTCGATCCCTGTGTCAGGGTGAGCCGCTTTAAGTACACGAAATGTTTCCCGAATGGACCTGGTATAATAAGCCGTTTCGAAATGTACTCTTTCCGTCCTTTAGAACTAATTGCAATGAAATCTTTCTTGTTTGCGCTTTGTTGGGTGGAGTTGAGCTCATCGTCAGTATAGTATTTCATTGCTGCCTGTATATTTTCTGGCTTCAGCTTCGATCTGGTGTAGAGGCCTGGAGTTGACCCCACCCCACGGGTGTCATTCTATTTTCTGTATTTGCGAATGATGTGCCGAGTTGCGGATAGAATCATTTCTTGATTCTGACGATGAGAAAGGTTCCCAGGGAGCATCGTCAGGAGGCGGCAGCGTTCATATGATTCGCAGGTATCGAACGTGTGCTTTAGGTTGCACAGCCACTCGCGACACGTGTTGCAGGTTTCCGCTGATGGGACAGGTTCTTCGGTAGTGCCCTACGCTACTGTAAGGACAGCAGAAATTGTCCTGGAGATAGCGCCCCCGATCTCTGCTCTCTTACGCTTGGCGTAAGACACTCGGCAATGTGCTTTCACTTTCGCCGGAATTTTCAGGGGTGTCATGTCGGTTGTGTTAACGAGTACGTTTAGCTCTTCGACAGCAGTTTGTTCTGGAACAGAATTTTCGTCAGACTGAGATGCATCTGGAGACTCTACGGCGATCTGTTTGAAGCGGTTGAAACAGTTCTGGCACAAAATGTTGGTTTCTGTGATGGATGAGGCTTTTTGTGGCATGCGCTTGCTTAGTAAGGCGACATTCAAATCTTCCACACATCGAAAATTCCGCTTGTAGGCAATCTTCTTCGTATGCCTCTTTCGGTAGTCAGCGCAAAACGCTCGTTCTGAGCTCCACAACGAGGCCATCAATATCAGGGGAGTGTAATACGCACACGCGTACTCACGTTCGTTGACCAGCAGAGGACTGCCGGGTTGTCGACGACGAACGGAAGTGAAAGCCGACGTTCTCTTAATACTTCAACCTTTCTAAAGCGAGTTGAGCTGTTTCTTGTTTATGTTCTTTGGGGCATTATTGAGCTTTGTGCCGAATAGGCTATTTTTTTTATTAATAGAACAACATCAAAACTACAAAGTAATAATTTTTGGTGATCACAAACTATGCGTAGTATGCGGAGAAAATTTTTGGGACCTACAGCTACAATAGTATTTTTGTAGCGTCTCATCGATATCCTATTTTCGCGATATTTTAAAGATGTGGTGGCGGCTCAGTGGGGACTTGTGAATTTTTTTAAAGAAGGTGAAATGTTTTATTGCGAAATAAAAAGTGGTTTTGTGGTCCTGGAGACCCAGAAAACAAAATATATTTTTTTCGGCGAAATTAAAGGGGGGATTGGCGAAGATGCACCGACGTTCTTATCCGTACACACCCTACTTCTCGAGACTTTCCCCGTGCCGCACGGCACGCTTGCTTACTTCACTGTGCCACGCGCATTCTAACTGGCCTCCAGTGGCAGCTCCACTCTCCACCGGAGGTGGCTGTGGTCTGGTGCTTGGTCGCCGCGGCATATGCTCTCAGGCCTGCACGACCGGTTCAAGCAATGCCCTAGCAGGCGACCCCTCGTCCGTGCGCTCGACTGCTCCATTTTGTGTGACAGTCGTAGCGCTGCCAGAATGCGTACTCGGTCGGTCTTCCAGATTTACCCTGTACGTTGCGCAAATCCACTGATTGTCACGCTGTGAATTCTGGGTCACCCTTTTTTGCTGAAAACCTGCCCCAAGTGTATTTTCTGCGCTCTGTCGGAGAGGCGATGCACCCGGCCGTAGCGTCTTTGCGTGCTGCGGTGGGCGAGGAGCGTCGCGTCCTGCTCACGCTCGTACGGTAAGCGTCGCACAATCGCGCATACCTTACTACGATATATATATATATATATATATATATATATATATATATATATATATATATATATATATATATATATATATATATATATATATATATATATATATATATATATAGATCTTAGTTGACACTTTACACCCATCTATTGTCAATAACGCACCTCGTTGGTTGACGCACAAGAAAAAGCTGCCTTCAGAGACTGCCAGATCCATCATAATGGAAATGTCGAATTGTGTCTGCGTCAATCTTGATATTTTTCTTCTGTGAAAAAAAAAAGTAAATATGATGAGAACAACCTTTCGGCTCTTATCTGAATTTCGCGACCCCTGATGTGGAACCTGACGATATGGCAGCCTCCTTCGCATTTTTTTTTTGTGTTTACTGTTTCAGAAAGAAAGGTAACGACCGGAAGCACCATTTGCACTTGTTTGGGAAATCGCGGAACGAGATTTGAACAGCGTCATTAAAATTTACCTCTGATCTAGCAGCCTGACGACTTTGAAACGTACGCCTTCTCTATTTTTCTTTTATCTTTTGCGACGTGATGTAATTGGCACTATATATGGAAGGAATCATAGTACCGGTACATTGCAGAAGCACTGTCCGACTTGCGCAGGACCATGGCCATGAGCAGATATACAGTACCGATCCTGATTTTCATGCTCTGCTTGGCTGTGTAAGTCAAATATTTTCTTTTTTTGTGAAATCCTGGCTTTTCCTGGAACATAGCACGTTAAATTGTTTCGTATGGCAGTACTGTATCTACGGCACGTAGGGGTTCCAATATGGACCGTTTGTTGAAGGGTTTTAACCTTACGGAGCGGCTATGAGAGACGCTGTGTTAGAGGACCTGAAATTATCTTGACCAGATAATTCTAGTACGAGCGAATATTGATTGCAAGACGTTACGAGACCGTTCGACCTGCCAGGCGCTTGTCAGTGCGGCCAGTCTTGGCACAAAGGAATACCAAGACCTAAACTTGATTAAAAAAAAAACTCACAGTTTCGCCGCAAGGGTGAAGCAATGAATGCTATAGCAACAAATTGGCATTTCATGCAAAGAATGGCAAGCAGATCGAAACTTGGAGCGCACTGCTCAAGCGCACGAAAAGAACACACGTAAGACGAGCGCGAACTAACACCGTTCAAAGCTCGACACTTAACACACTGCTCAAACACAAAAGAGGCACGAAACATACGCACAGGTATACACACGACGAGCGCGAACTAAGAAGTGTCACAGTTGTTACATCACTGTGTTTGAACAGCGCGCTTCTTTCGAAAACGGGGCTCTGCAGGGAGCGAGTGACCTTTGTGCGCTCTGTAACCTAAACGCAGTCTTTCCGACGAAAACACACGACGTAAAACTGTCTCCATCCCTCCACCCCAAGAAAAGAGCATATATATATATATATATATATATATATATATATATATATATATATATATATATATATATATATATATATATATATATATATATATATATATATATATATATATATATGGGTCATTCCATATCAAGTGTACCAGGTCAATTTTCGACCATCTCCGATCATGCTGACAAAAATTATCCAGGTATATGTGAATATGAGAAGTAGTTATTGAGGGGTTACTTTTCGCGAAAAAATTTCGTGTTGTCTAGAGGGCGCTTCGAACTTTGGGCACCCAAGTGAAACTGTGTCTCGCTAAATAATTTATATAATATTACTGGTCTGAGCAATTACTAGGAAACAATTTTTTCCATAATCTTGAGGCGCTGATCTTTCATGACAATGACAGTTTATTCACTTTTCTCTTAACTTTCTTTATTTTTGGCCTTGGCGAAAAATTGCAATATGCTGCTTGTTTAGCGTATTTTATAAAAAGCACAGATTTTTTTCGCGAGTAATATATTCACGTTATGGACGACGTCACTCACGGCCCAGCCAATGGCGCGCGAGCTTGGGTACGACGCTCAGAACGACGTAACTGATAGCACAGCCAATGGAGACCGCACGTGACACAGATGCCGAGCGGTTTTTCGTTTCTCCTAGCCATATACAGCTTTCGCTGTAAAACTGCTATTTGTGACCGTGATCTTCGGTACACTAGGGTCCTGCGTCATAGCTCCCTAGTGAGGTGCGTCGAGTGAACTGCTCGCCTGCCGACTAAGCTGATATACTGACAGCCAAGGCGTTCCCAGGTGACTGACAAGCCACTCGCGAGTTGCACGAAGGGCCTGGTGCTCCACGGGCCTGCTGTATCATCCCACTCCTCGTCCGGCCATGTACGGCGTCGTGGTAGCCCGTGGCCACCACAGGCAACCTCACCAGTTGTGCTGAATACCGGGAAACGCAGCAACGCTGCTGCAGCGACAACTGTCACACCACTACGACAACGACGCACATCGACGAGTTTTGGGATGCATGAATCCTTGGCCGTGGCCTCCGCGATTAGCTCCGGCAACTAGCTGTTGATTTGCCGCAGCTAATCGCGAAGGCCACGGCTAGGCAAGCCGCTATATGACGGACAGACGTCTACAGAACTTTTTTTCTTAGTCTGCGTGAATTTAAACTGTCTGTAACCTGTCAACGTCTCTGTGTCAACGTCTCTTGCCTGAGTTGCCCATAAAAAGCTGCGATTATCGGGTCATTTTGTAAAAGGTTCCTGGGCCCACGTGTTACATCTATCGCAACGGAAAATGATGGCGACACCGACGGCATGGACAGGTAGACAGTGTCTTCATAGTTGCTATACCAATAGAATTATCGATATCGTAGCCTCACTTGCGGCCGGTAGCATATCAAATTTATTTATTATTTCAATATACTGCAGACCTTCTCGGTCCAAGCAGGAGTGGTAGTACATAAAATGATTACAATTCTGTCGAAAGTGACGAACACATTTAAAAAAAAGCATGTTAACAACAATTTCAAAGATACAGCGTTTAGATCACATGCGAGCATAATACAAAATGTAATACACTAATTTGAACAAAAAATATCGCTGATTTCCTGAGCAAAAGATTCTACCGTTTCACAGTTCACCGCAGATGATGGTAGACCATTTCAGTATGATATTGATGATGGAAAAACGGAGTTTTTTATGAATGTCGTTGTGACTTTTAGGCAGACGTATTGTCTTGTTGTGGTTAGTTCTTGAGGAGTGTCTGAGGGGTTCAAGGAGATGTTCTGTTCTGGATATTTTATAATGCTCATGATACAAATGATACAAAAATTTGAGTTTAGAAATTATTCTGCGTTGATCAAGACAACACAGTTCGGCTTTTTTACGCAGAGCTGTAACACTGGTATGCCTTGAATAACTTGAAAACACAAATCGGACTGCTAAATTTTGGACTCGCTCAATTTTTTTTATGAGAAATTTGTGATGGGGACTCCAAATTATGTCGGCATATTCTAGTGCCGGTCTAATGAGTGTCTTATACGCGGTTAGTTTAACCTCAGGAGGCACATTCCTTAGTCTTCTCTTGACAAACGACAGCTTTCTTTGCGCTTTTGAACAAATAGCCGTTATATGTGGTTCCCAACTAAGGTTGGATGTTAATGTAACTCCCAAGTATTTTACATGATTACTTTTGGTGATTTCCGAATTTCCTAATTTGTATGGGAAGTTAAGAGGCTTTTTCTTGTTTGTAAAACTTATGGCTACAGTTTTCCTTGCGTTCAGTGTCATTCCCCATTCAGAGCACCATGCCTGAATTTTTTTGTAGCGAGTGATTAAGATGAGCCTGGTCCTCAGTTTGACTTACCGTCGTGTACACGACACAGTCATCTGCGAAAAGCCTTAGTTGAATGGATGGGTCGACGCAAAAAGAAATGTCATTAATATAGATAAGAAATAGAATTGGCGCTAATACGGATCCTTGTGGTACGCCTGACAAGACGTCTAGGCTGCTTGAGATATTGTTGTTCACGGAAACGAATTGTTTACGATTTTTTAAGTATGACATTACCCATTGAATAACGTTATGTTCAATACCGATTGCTTGCATTTTTATAATGAGATCATGGTGGGGAACGACATCAAAGGCTTTTGCAAAGTCCAGAAAAACGGCATCTATTTGTCCTGTTGTGTTTAGTGCATTTGCAATGTCGTTGGTCATCTCGGCTAGCTGTGTAACTGTTGACAAGCCAGATCTAAATCCGTGTTGTCGAGAGTAGAGCAGGTTGTTAGCCTCTAGGTGAGTTATAATGCCTTTAAAAAGTATATGCTCTAATATTTTGCAGCTCGTGCTTGTTAAAGAGACCGGGCGGTAATTGCTAGCTTCATCTTTAGATCCGGATTTATTTATGGGAATGACCTTAGCCGTGCGCCAATCATCAGGGATCGTGTGTGTAGATAGGGAGCTAATTTATATTTTATACAGATATTGACTCACCCAGTCAGCATATTTTTTAAGGAAAGTGTTTGAAATGTTATCGGGGCCTGCGGACTTCTTGACATCAAGTTTTCGTAGTAAGCAGTGGACACCTTCTAGATTTATATTCATTTCTGACATAGGTTCAAATAAAGAATATGATGGCAATGTTCCTCCAGAAGACCCATGCGTGAAGACGGAGTGAAAAAAACCGTTCATTTTATCGGCTATTTGGTCTGCCTCGGTGACGATTTGATGGCACGATGTAAGCTGGGGGATATCGGAATGCTGACTTGACAAATAGCGCCAAAACTTTTTTGGCTCCGATCGCATGAAAGACGGTAGTGTTTCCGAAAAGAAGTGAGACTTAGCGGTAGAAATTTTGTTGTTTAACGTGGCGATAAGGCTGTGTAGTTTGCTAGATATTCCGCGCTTCCGTTGTCGTTTAATCTTTCTTTTTAAATGTATAATCTCCCGCGTCACCCACGGATACTCTCGATCAACGCGTTTCCTTTTCAGAGGAACGTAATATGTTTCACAATAACCCACGATATCTTTAAAGCATGACCACATTTCGCTTACGTTGTCGATTTTTTCAAAATCGGGAAAGGATGATTCTAAATGGGCTAAAACGGCATCGTCGTCCGCATGCGCATAGTCTCTGAAATAGGTGGTGCGAGTTGTTTTTGTTGTTTGAGATAGTGTTATAGGACATGAAAGGATAATAATCTTGTGATCGGAAATTCCATCTTCAACACTGATACCACAGTCCTCGAATGAACTACTAACGAACACGAGGTCAAGTATTGACGAACAAGAATCTACAACACGTGTGGCACAAGATACTAGTTGGGACAATGAAAAACTGAATGCTGTTAGTAACAACGATTCTGAACTTGCTATTTCTCGTTGGTCGTGGCATAAGTCTGGCCAGTTTATTCCTGGCAAATTAAAATCACCACAAAGAATTATCTTCGAACGTGAGTTTGTATGCTGTGCAATGTAATCGTGCATAATTTCTAAATATTCAGAGGAAGAGTTTGGTGGCCGGTACACTGCGCCAAGAAATATGCTTCTCCCATGGTAATTGACCTTGCACCACACACTTTCGTGGTCGTTAATGTCTTCTAAACGGGAAGACTTAAGGTTCTTTTTAATAGCTATAGCGACCCCGCCACCCCGTGTTGTTCGATCTTTGCGGAATAATTTATATGAAGAGGGAACAACCTCAGAATCGAGTATGTCATCATGCAACCATGTTTCAGTAATGACTAAAATATGTGGATTGTGGTTTAGTATTAGGCTTTCGAGTAGAGTTAACTTGTTTAAAACACTACGGGCGTTCAGTGACACAACTCGCAAGATTTTGGTACAAGGCTGTCATTGCTTGCCTCGGCTTTTCGACTGTTTTTGCGCAGGCGCAACTGGTTTTGTTATTTTCACCCTTCGGTTTTGAAGCGTGTCCCAGACAAACAGTTCCCCGCCTACTTTCATCTTGTCATAATTTAGCGACACTTTTAAGCCTTGTGCCCTCTCTTGTTCTGCGGAATGCCAAAGTTTTCCTCTTGTGTCACGCACTTTCTTTGAAAAATCCTCTGAAATAGCGATTTTTGTTCCTTTCAGTTTGCTGCAGTCAGACATAATTCTTGTTTTTTCTGCAAAGTCATACAACCGAAGGATAACTGGACGGGGGGCGTTCTTTTTGGTATTTCCCCACCCGATGAACTCTTTCTAGCGACTTAACTTCTATGCCTAACAATTTTTTTAAACACGTCTTCTTTAATTTTGATTTCCAGTGATTTCCAATCTTCACGTGGATCTTCCCCGATGCCGTAAATTACTAGGTTGTTTCGTCGGCTTCGATTTTCCAAATCGTCAACTTTAGCCGACAGCTCAAGGAGTTGGACGTTCGTGTTATTAAAAGATTGTTCGCAAACCGCTACTTTTTGTTCAAGAGCCTGCAGGCGACATATTTCCTTTTCAATAGAAGCAACCCGTTCCTGAACGTTGGTCACCGCAGATTCAACTCGTTTCAAGTTAGAAGTCAATTCCTTCAAAGATTTCGAGGTTTTTGTTTGCTCTTTCAAGATCTTTTTCAGGAGATCGTTTGTTGACCTGGATTCTGATTCAGAGTCTGAAGTTGGCCCTGGGTTAGTTTCTATATCACCGGCGGTTAGTAACAGCAACTTGATGACATCAACACAATCTTTCATGGTTTCAAGAAGAAAATGTGGACTTGGCAGCACCGTCAAGGTTAAGGAGTCGTCTCGAATGGAATAAGTGGGTTTTCCACCAACCTGGATAACGAAGAACAGGGGAATTAGCATCCGTTCCTTTCCGGCGCAACCAAGTCCACTGAAGCATCGGCCTGCGCTCCCGCTATGTATACAGTCGAGATGTGGTTCATCCGTTGACGTCACGGTGCTGGTCCACCAGAGTTCACGCGATGCACATACGCTGTCGACGTGAGGCGGCAGCTCCGTTCTGTGTATGGCGCATTGGTCCGGCGCAGACAGCGAAGTGTTGAATTGTAGCCAGGCATGATCACCGGTCACAGCGATATGCCCCGAAGGACACAAAGCGACCTGGATAACGAAGAACAGGGGAATTAGCATCCGTTCCTTTCCGGCGCAACCAAGTCCACTGAAGCATCGGCCTGCGCTCCCGCTATGTATACAGTCGAGATGTGGTTCATCCGTTGACGTCACGGTGCTGGTCCACCAGAGTTCACGCGATGCACATACGCTGTCGACGTGAGGCGGCAGCTCCGTTCTGTGTATGGCGCATTGGTCCGGCGCAGACAGCGAAGTGTTGAATTGTAGCCAGGCATGATCACCGGTCACAGCGATATGCCCCGAAGGACACAAAGCGACCTGGATAACGAAGGACAGGGGGAATTAGCATCCGTTCCTTTCCGGCGCAACCAAGTCCACTGAAGCATCGGCCTGCGCTCCCGCTATGTATACAGTCGAGATGTGGTTCATCCGTTGACGTCACGGTGCTGGTCCACCAGAGTTCACGCGATGCACATACGCTGTCGACGTGAGGCGGCAGCTCCGTTCTGTGTATGGCGCATTGGTCCGGCGCAGACAGCGAAGTGTTGAATTGTAGCCAGGCATGATCACCGGTCACAGCGATATGCCCCGAAGGACACAAAGCGACCTGGATAACGAAGAACAGGGGAATTAGCATCCGTTCCTTTCCGGCGCAACCAAGTCCACTGAAGCATCGGCCTGCGCTCCCGCTATTTATACAGTCGAGATGTGGTTCATCCGTTGACGTCACGGTGCTGGTCCACCAGGGTTCACGCGATGCACATACGCTGTCGACGTGAGGCGGCAGCTCCGTTCTGTGTATGGCGCATTGGTCCGGCGCAGACAGCGAAGTGTTGAATTGTAGCCAGGCATGATCACCAGTCACAGCGATATGCCCCGAAGGACACAAAGCGACCTGGATAACGAAGAACAGGGGAATTAGCATCCGTTCCTTTCCGGCGCAACCAAGTCCACTGAAGCATCGGCCTGCGCTCCCGCTATTTATACAGTCGAGATGTGGTTCATCCGTTGACGTCACGGTGCTGGTCCACCAGGGTTCACGCGATGCACATACGCTGTCGACGTGAGGCGGCAGCTCCGTTCTGTGTATGGCGCATTGGTCCGGCGCAGACAGCGAAGTGTTGAATTGTGGCCAGGCATGATCACCGGTCACAGCGATATGCCCCGAAGGACACAAAGCGACCTGGATAACGAAGAACAGGGGAATTAGCATCCGTTCCTTTCCGGCGCAACCAAGTCCACTGAAGCATCGGCCTGCGCTCCCGCTATTTATACAGTCGAGATGTGGTTCATCCGTTGACGTCACGGTGCTGGTCCACCAGGGTTCACGCGATGCACATACGCTGTCGACGTGAGGCGGCAGCTCCGTTCTGTGTATGGCGCATTGGTCCGGCGCAGACAGCGAAGTGTTGAATTGTAGCCAGGCATGATCACCGGTCACAGCGATATGCCCCGAAGGACACAAAGCGACCTGGATAACGAAGAACAGGGGAATTAGCATCCGTTCCTTTCCGGCGCAACCAAGTCCACTGAAGCATCGGCCTGCGCTCCCGCTATTTATACAGTCGAGATGTGGTTCATCCGTTGACGTCACGGTGCTGGTCCACCAGGGTTCACGCGATGCACATACGCTGTCGACGTGAGGCGGCAGCTCCGTTCTGTGTATGGCGCATTGGTCCGGCGCAGACAGCGAAGTGTTGAATTGTAGCCAGGCATGATCACCGGTCACAGCGATATGCCCCGAAGGACACAAAGCGACCTGGATAACGAAGAACAGGGGAATTAGCATCCGTTCCTTTCCGGTGCAACCAAGTCCACTGAAGCATCGGCCTGCGCTCCCGCTATTTATACAGTCGAGATGTGGTTCATCCGTTGACGTCACGGTGCTGGTCCACCAGGGTTCACGCGATGCACATACGCTGTCGACGTGAGGCGGCAGCTCCGTTCTGTGCATGGCGCATTGGTCCGGCGCAGACAGCGAAGTGTTGAATTGTAGCCAGGCATGATCACCGGTCACAGCGATATGCCCCGAAGGACACAAAGCGACCTGGATAACGAAGAACAGGGGAATTAGCATCCGTTCCTTTCCGGCGCAACCAAGTCCACTGAAGCATCGGCCTGCGCTCCCGCTATTTATACAGTCGAGATGTGGTTCATCCGTTGACGTCACGGTGCTGGTCCACCAGGGTTCACGCGATGCACATACGCTGTCGACGTGAGGCGGCAGCTCCGTTCTGTGTATGGCGCATTGGTCCGGCGCAGACAGCGAAGTGTTGAATTGTAGCCAGGCATGATCACCGGTCACAGCGATATGCCCCGAAGGACACAAAGCGACCTGGATAACGAAGAACAGGGGAATTAGCATCCGTTCCTTTCCGGCGCAACCAAGTCCACTGAAGCATCGGCCTGCGCTCCCGCTATTTATACAGTCGAGATGTGGTTCATCCGTTGACGTCACGGTGCTGGTCCACCAGAGTTCACGCGATGCACATACGCTGTCGACGTGAGGCGGCAGCTCCGTTCTGTGTATGGCGCATTGGTCCGGCGCAGACAGCGAAGTGTTGAATTGTAGCCAGGCATGATCACCGGTCACAGCGATATGCCCCGAAGGACACAAAGCGACCTGGATAACGAAGAACAGGGGAATTAGCATCCGTTCCTTTCCGGCGCAACCAAGTCCACTGAAGCATCGGCCTGCGCTCCCGCTATTTATACAGTCGAGATGTGGTTCATCCGTTGACGTCACGGTGCTGGTCCACCAGGGTTCACGCGATGCACATACGCTGTCGACGTGAGGCGGCAGCTCCGTTCTGTGTATGGCGCATTGGTCCGGCGCAGACAGCGAAGTGTTGAATTGTAGCCAGGCATGATCACCGGTCACAGCGATATGCCCCGAAGGACACAAAGCGACCTGGATAACGAAGAACAGGGGAATTAGCATCCGTTCCTTTCCGGCGCAACCAAGTCCACTGAAGCATCGGCCTGCGCTCCCGCTATGTATACAGTCGAGATGTGGTTCATCCGTTGACGTCACGGTGCTGGTCCACCAGAGTTCACGCGATGCACATACGCTGTCGACGTGAGGCGGCAGCTCCGTTCTGTGTATGGCGCATTGGTCCGGCGCAGACAGCGAAGTGTTGAATTGTAGCCAGGCATGATCACCAGTCACAGCGATATGCCCCGAAGGACACAAAGCGACCTGGATAACGAAGAACAGGGGAATTAGCATCCGTTCCTTTCCGGCGCAACCAAGTCCACTGAAGCATCGGCCTGCGCTCCCGCTATTTATACAGTCGAGATGTGGTTCATCCGTTGACGTCACGGTGCTGGTCCACCAGGGTTCACGCGATGCACATACGCTGTCGACGTGAGGCGGCAGCTCCGTTCTGTGTATGGCGCATTGGTCCGGCGCAGACAGCGAAGTGTTGAATTGTAGCCAGGCATGATCACCGGTCACAGCGATATGCCCCGAAGGACACAAAGCGACCTGGATAACGAATAACAGGGGAATTAGCATCCGTTCCTTTCCGGCGCAACCAAGTCCAAATATTCCGAAAAAAACCATAAAATACGAAGCTTGTTTTATTTTAAGTTTAAATGAATACAACTGAATCTACTCGAGTGCAATGACATAATCGTAGACAAAAAATACGTTGAAGATACATAAAATGGATACTACTGCTCCATGAAATTCTAGCGCTATCATTGGAACTGAATTCTAGTGTAAAGTGTAACAACACTAATAAAGGTATTTTTTTAATATTTTCTCACCGGGTCATTCTGTGCAGGAAAGTTTAGCGAAAATGGTAATACTGTGTCTTCAGTTCTTGTATTATATAATTTCTTCTTCTAACAATTAGTGTTTACTTTTAACAGATACCATTCAGTAACGAAGCAGACGACGTCAGTACAGCGCCAAGCAAACTAAATAGCACGAAGTTTCATTCACCGTATTCACTTTTATGTATTTTAGATGCGAAGCATTTTATGATCGGGGCACTATCCGTCCCTCCCGCGTCCCGCGTCCCGCGTCCCCCGTCCCGCGTCCGGCCACTTTCATGAAGTAGGGAAGCACCCATTATTCGAACCAGAACACTGTAGTAATATGAAGGCCGTCAACCACTATCACAATCATCAGAGTCATGGCCGAGAGCACAGAGAGGCTGCTTAGCAGTGGCTAGGCAGGTGGTGTCTGTCGCCCAGATTGACCCCGTTCCTTGCTCTTGCTTGCATGTGTTTGGAGGGGGCTTAGTCCGTCCCTCCTTCCCGCGTCCCACACCACCACAGCGCATGCGCGTCCCCTCCCCCCTCTCTCCCTTACGCTCACCCCCCTTTCTCTCCTCTAGAAATCCTCTAGTCTACGGAGCGGCTCCCGCGTCCCACAGCGCATGCACGTCCCGTCCCCCCTCTCTCTCCTCTCCTTCGGTCCCCCCCGTCCTGTCCTCTAGGAATCCTCTACGGAGCGGCGCGCACGAGAAGTGGTGTGACAGCTGCATACTCCGCTGGGGGGCGCCACGGTAGTTCCGAGGTATGAAAATGACGGAACGCGCGCGCCTCATTCTCTCCCCTGTGCAGCGCCGCGATGAGCGCCCAGACCGCTGCCGTGAAACGAGAGCGGCGACGTTACTCCCGCTCAAGCTAATTATATCCCCGCTGCTTCGCATCCACACATTATTCTCTTTAGCGGGAGATGGGAAAGTTTTTTCTCGCGCGTAGGACACATGGTACGCGGGGCTATGTTATCGACTTCGACTTTATGTGGGTGATGACGGCGAAAGCGAAAACCCGCCCAGAGTGTCGATATAATTGCTATAGCATAAAAAATATATTGTGGCAATATGTTCGCTGCCAGTCTTGACTTTAGAAAGGGTTGTATAAGTAAGCACAAAAAAACTTCCCCATCTCCCGCTAAAGGGAACCATGTGTGGATGCGAAGCAGCGGGGAGATAATCAGCTTGAGCGGGAGGAACGTCGCCGCTCTCATTTCACGGCAGCGGTCCGGGCGCTCATCGCGGCGCTGCACAGGAGAGAGAATCAGGCGCGCGCGCTCCGTCATTTTCATACCGCGGAACTACCGTGGCGCCCCTAGCGGAGTATGCAGCTGTCACACCACCTCTCGTGCGCGCCGCTCCGTAGAGGATTCCTAGAGGACAGGACGGGGGGGGACCGGATGAGAGGAGAGAGAGGGGGGACGGGACGTGCATGCGCTGTGGGGGTGTGGGACGCGGGAGCCGCTCCGTAGACTAGAGGATTTCTAGAGGAGAGAAAGGGGGGTGAGCGTAAGAGAGAGAGGGGGGAGGGGACGCGCATGCGCTGTGGTGGTGTGGGACGCGGGAAGGAGGGACGGACTAAGCCCCCCTCCAAACACATGCAAGCAAGATCAAGGAATGGGGTCAACCTGGGCGACAGACACCACCTGCCTAGCCACTGCTAAGCAGCCTCTCTGTGCTCTCGGCCATGACTCTGATGACTGTGATAGTGGTTGACGGCCTTCATATTACTACAGTGTTCTGGTTCGCATAATGGGTGCTTCCCTACTTCATGAAAGTGGCCGGACGCGGGACGGCGGACGCGGGACGGGGGACGCGGGACGCGGGAGGGACGGACAGTGCCCCGATCATAAAATGCTTCGCATCTAAAATACATAAAAGTGAATACGGTGAATGAAACTTCGTGCTATTTAGTTTGCTTGGCGCTGTACTGACGTCATCTGCTTCGTTACTGAATGGTATCTGTTAAAAGTAAACACTAATTGTTAGAAGAAGAAATTATATAATACAAGAACTGAAGACACAGTATTACCATTTTCGCTAAACTTTCCTGCACAGAATGACCCGGCGAGAAAATATTAAAAAAAAGTACCTTTATTAGTGGTGTTACACTTTACACTAGAATTCAGTTCCAATGATAGCGCTAGAATTTCATGGAGCAGTAGTATCCATTTTATGTATCTTCAACGTATTTTTTGTCTACGATTATGTCATTGCACTCGAGTAGATTCAGTTGTATTCATTTAAACTTAAAATAAAACAAGCTTCGTATTTTATGGTTTTTTTCGGAATATTTGATATGCTACCGGCCGCAAGTGAGGCTACGATATCGATAATTCTATTGGTATAGCAACTATGAAGACACTGTCTACCTGTCCATGCCGTCGGTGTCGCCATCATTTTCCGTTGCGATAGATGTAACACGTGGGCCCAGGAACCTTTTACAAAATGACCCGATAATCGCAGCTTTTTATGGGCAACTCAGGCAAGAGACGTTGACACAGAGACGTTGACAGGTTACAGACAGTTTAAATTCACGCAGACTAAGAAAAAAAGTTCTGTAGACGTCTGTCCGTCATATAGCGGCTTGCCTAGCCGTGGCCTTCGCGATTAGCTGCGGCAAATCAACAGCTAGTTGCCGGAGCTAATCGCGGAGGCCACGGCCAAGGATTCATGCATCCCAAAACTCGTCGATGTGCGTCGTTGTCGTAGTGGTGTGACAGTTGTCGCTGCAGCAGCGTTGCTGCGTTTCCCGGTATTCAGCACAACTGGTGAGGTTGCCTGTGGTGGCCACGGGCTACCACGACGCCGTACATGGCCGGACGAGGAGTGGGATGATACAGCAGGCCCGTGGAGCACCAGGCCCTTCGTGCAACTCGCGAGTGGCTTGTCAGTCACCTGGGAACGCCTTGGCTGTCAGTATATCAGCTTAGTCGGCAGGCGAGCAGTTCACTCGACGCACCTCACTAGGGAGCTATGACGCAGACCCCTAGTGTACCGAAGATCACGGTCACAAATAGCAGTTTTACAGCGAAAGCTGTATATGGCTAGGAGAAACGAAAAACCGCTCGGCATCTGTGTCACGAGCGGTCTCCATTGGCTGTGCTATCAGTTACGTCGTTCTGAGCGTCGTACCCAAGCTCGCGCGCCATTGGCTGGGCCGTGAGTGACGTCGTCCATCCCGTCGCAGCCGTGGCGCCGAGCACGCGCGCATCAGTTTCGACTGAGAGCTTCCACGTGGGTAAGCCATGGATCCTACGAACTCCCGAACAGCGGACAACTTTAGAAGAGCGCCGACAGTGGAAACGTGAGAGAGCTCGCATTCGCCGGGCCGATGCTGCAGTCCGGGCACAAGAACAGGCCCGGGAGGCTGAGTGCCGGCAGCAACTGCGTACCAACGATCCGGCAGCCTTCCAAGCCGCGCTAAATCGCGAACGGGAATGCAAGCGCCAGTGGCGGGTGGATCTTGCAAACCACGCCGCCGCCGAGTTAGTTCGCGATGTCAAACGCTTGCAGCAACGGGGCGCCGAAGAAGCGGCGTTGCGGGCAGAACAGCGTCGACGTCATGATTGCGGGAGCGCGTTCGTCGGGGCGAACGCCCGCTTTCGGCGAGAGTTTCTCCAGCGGCACTTTGGCTTCGGCTGCGACGTCTGTGACCGCCTGTGGTTCGACCACAACCTGGCAACGATAATTGTGGAAGGCTTCAGTGCAGCGTTGGGTTGAACCCACTGCTAAACACCGGGGCCGCACATTTCAGCTTCGCTGGTTAACCATTTGTACGGAGTGCTTGGGCGGTGATTTTTTTCCTAGGTCCGCAGGGTAGCAGGATACCCGTCCGTCAGCACCCAAGGCTTGAACTGTCGGTCAGGGAGTTGCCGTCCGACTGGCACACATGCACTGCACTTTTATTCCGTGAATACTATGACACGTACGAAGTCTAGGGGCTTGGCCGAGACTTGGTTTCTGAACCATTCTATATTTTATTTAGGAGTGCACATTCATAAAAACAGGAAATAATAGGTAATATCTCGACCACGCCTCTGTTTACGTGGTCTGTGATCATCCTCTTTCACAATCACCATCACAAGATGTCCTGCCGCGGCCACACACTCATGGCCACATGCTACGTTCCACATCATCACATCTGTATGAAGTCCTAATTAATAATATTGCCCCGCACATCTCATGCTCTAAGCGCGAGAAAAAGCGCGTGAGCGCTGCGTCGAAAGAGCGCGAAACAGAAATAAAACGAGCCAGCCATCTCCGTAGCACGAAGGGCGAATGCGATAACATCGTCCGTCTTCGAAGCCGGCCGTCTATGACTGGCTAAGGCAGAGAGTAAACACCCCGATCGTCCTTCGTAAGGTGAAAGCGCATGAAGATGCATGGGGGTGGGGACCGTGCGCGTCGCTGGAGCAGGCAGCAACTGACGAAGTCGCGTTGAGACGGCGGACGACACGAAAACTGTTTCGCTTCCTGGAGTAGCCTGGAGTGAGATTGGATCCAAAAGTGTTCGCCGGCAACCTTGCTTCGTGTCACATTACAGTCTGTTGCTATTGCATTCACTGCTGCGCCCTTGCTGGGAAACTGTGATTGTTTTAAATATAATACAGGAATTTCCTCTCAAGTTCAAAGCAAATTGTGAATAACATGCAGAATCTCACACTAAGTTTCATTGCAGAATTGGTTCTTCATAATAACTTTCTGTGTGGCCTTACGCCTCTCAAATTGTTTTGCTAAAAATCTTTCTTGCGTGGTGCGGCACTTACTATGTAATACCGTGAAGCTAATCATGTCACAATATCACATCATATCCTTTTTCCTGTACTCTGCGTTGTCAGTGGACTTTCAGGAACAAGTGATGGTTGAAATTTGGCGGGCCCTCCACTGCAGCGTGCCTCATTATGAAATCATGGTTCTCGCCCATAAAACCTCAATTATTATTATTATTATTATTATTATTATTATTATTATTATTATTATTATTATTATTATTATTATTATTATTATTATTATTATTATTATCAATGCCTCCGTACTATGTGTGAAGAGGAGAAATATTGCTAAGCGTGTGTTATTACGTTGGGATATCGATGGTCAAAATAGACAAGAACATTTTGTCAAAGCTGATTTGGTCCTTTGATATTGCCTTCAGACGGTCATATGAAGAACGAAACTGCGTGATAATTTTCAAAGTGTCATTTTTGCCGGAAATACTAAAAAACTCTGTGTGTACTTTTCCAGTCACCACTGCAGTGGTAGTGCCCTTGAGTATTGTCAAAACAAACTAACTGTAAGTATTTTGCAGCGACCATTTTAATATATTGCACGTACGCATCAAATTTATTTCCGCGATATTACAAGAAGATTCAATTGTTAGCGCAGCTGGTAAGCATGCAAGCGCACCACCTGGCGAACGCAAATTGATTGGTTTCATCATCATTCTTCTACTCTTCTTTTTTTCATGTTGCATTCTTTTTAACCGCGATATCCTTAAAGAGCTCCTTTTGCAGTGATTCCGGTGTCAGTGTTGGGGTCGGTGGTGGCGTCTTTCATTGGAAACGAAAAATTAGCGTTGTACGTGGCCGAAAATTCAAGTTACATGCAAATGAAGAAATAATACAAAAATGTTACCGGCGATTCGGCTGGTGATTCGAACCTGCGACCCCTGCCTCATTCGCGCGATGCGTCTAGCTGTTCCGCCTCCGCGAATTTATGTAGTAGCGTACTAAGGGCGAGCTAAATATACTAGGGTTGTATGATTAGTGACAGTTAATCTCGAATCAAATTCGAACCGAATAGTGCCGAATAGTGGCCAATAATGACGACTATCGAATCGAATATTTAATAGTATATTTACATGAAACGAATACCGCCTTTTGGACGCTTGGACGCTACGGCGTGGTGACAACTTTATTACGCGCTTCCTCGGGAAGTCCGTGGCTTTGTTTCGGAAGCGAAGTTGTGGGGACCTTGACAGTTTCCTTATTTGTTTTTTGTTTTTCTGATGCGCGTATATCACCTTATCTTTTTTTTTTTTAAATAAACGCCCGTTCGCTTTTGAAGCAAGATATAACAATAGGCCTACTGTAACGACATTAGCATTTGCTATCATCACCCCACCCTAACAAAATCCTACCATTGGCCTTGCTCGCGTTTTAAATATTCGCCCTCTCGAATTATACAAAACTATCAAAACTAGCTAATCAACAGCCGAATCATATTATTCAGTTATGCAGTGAATAATTCGATTGAGTACATCACTGAATAACAAAGCAGTAGAGCGCGTTACGCTATCTCTATAAAATGATTTGCCTGTTACATATTATGACCTAAACCTTTCAGTTTTTCTTTGAAGTTGGATTATACACATGCTTTACTTTTTCATTAGCGTAGCTATGATGTTTATATATGTATACATAAGTCTTTATAGATTATACAAATTTTGTATGTCTCATTTATGTGAAATAATCTGCGCATTTTCATTATTGTACATTATTTCCGCATTTCCGCTTCAATGATGCACCGTTTCACATTTTTAACTTCGTTTGTTTGCTCAAACGAACCGTGTACTTCATAATTGTCATGTAGTAATTTCAATGTATATCTTTATATTTGTCGACTACTCTGCTAATAATGAGAACTAGAAATGTTTAGTAGAAATTTAGAACTAGAGATGTTTCGACACATGTTACGTTGTTTTTCGGCTGTCGAGAATTGGGGCAAGGACCTTTGCCAAGCTGCTAGATAGCACCTTTTGTTGTTGTCCTCGTGTTCATTATCTTGCTGTAATGAATGCCAAATAAATTGATTGCTTGATTTCGTTACAATTCGAAACTGGAATATTCGAAAACCCGTAATTATTATACACAATATGCTGTTGGTGGTCCGCACACCTAGAAGGCTCTTCAGCGACTTGACTATCACCTGCGTCATGGCGCAAAGGGCCCAGGAGCGTCTTTTTAAACGGCATTGCCTTGCCGTGTGGATGTGTTTCGTCATGCCGTATGCATGGGTACGGGAGCCGGACGGCATGAACACTTTGGGTTTCTTGGCGGCACGGTTTAGGTCTTCACCAAGAAGCGAAGACAGGCTAGTCATTGCGATGGCGATACCAACACGGTCCCGTTAAAAGGGTCCTAAGCCACCCAGAGGTCGAAATTTAGTTTCGGTGTTGAAGTTGTGCGCGAGTCTACAACAAAAATACAGCCGTGTAAATTTTTCGTAACGGTCATGTAACAGCAGAGTTACATGCGTTTGATGACACAAAAGAGGCCCTCGCTCGTTTCGCTGTTTCCTTCAGTTATCGGCACGTCTCCTCCGGACCGAGTGCTCCATTTTACCTTGCGAGGAGGAGCAGCGGCGAGCTCACGTACCTGCGAGCGTACATATAGGTCTTGTAGATCACGAGCAGACTTATAGCAGACGTCACGGCGAAGACGAGGGGTGGCTCACTGCCAAAAGGCCCGGAGAAGAGGAAAGACTTTTTCTTCGAATTTTTCGGGCGCCATCGGCTCGTAGCGTTGCCGCGTTTGGAGCTGTTGATCGTGACGGCATTCTGACTTCGATGCGCTCGTTTATTTGAAATGCTGAAAAATCAGCGGAGGTGGTTTAGGGGCCCTTCAAGCTATCGCGTTCTGTATACTCTCGAAAGTGCTCAAGCGTCCTCCAAGTTTTTCATCTGTCTACATCTTCGTCTTCTTTCTTTTATATTTTTGTATATGGCCCTTTCTCCTCCTTCCGGCCTTCAAACGGTCATATTACTCCACTTTACCCTCACTTCTCTTTCCCACCACTTGCTAAGCTATACTGCACGTGGTAAGGCTATGGTTTATGCTCCCTCCTCCTCCCTTCCCACCTCGTCACCCTAACATTAGTACTGCTCAACCACGCATCCCTTTCCTAGGCCCGTATTCACAGACGCTCCTCGACTTGAAACTCCACCTCGAGGAATCCTTGAGGACTGTTTCGCCTTGCGATTTCTGCAACGCGATCTCGAGAATTCTCAAGGATCCCTTATGGTCGAGTTTCGAGTCGAGGAGCGTTTGCGAATACGGGCCCTAGCCCCTTGCTAAACCACACTACACAAGGCTCTTTTACTCTTTTACTCTTACTCTTTTATTTCCTCCTTTCCTTCCTCATCAGTCTCACCTCACTACTTCTCGCTCTTGCTTCAAGGCTATGGCATGCTTTATATTTTCCATGGTTCCTTCAAGAGAATCGGAAAGTGGTCTAGTTGGCCTTCGTTTCTTTCCTCCTTTCCTTGCTCCTCCGTCTCACTTCCCTTTTCCACCCCCTTGCTGCGACATTCCATGTAAGATTTTAGAAAGGACTACTGGTCGGCCTTTTAAATTTATTTCAAATTTTTGTATATTGTTCACTGAAGACTGGAAAGGAGAGATCCCAGATCTGTTTTCGAAGCATTGGGCAGCAAAAATTATGAAGAGGTTTTGGGCAAATGTAGTTATGAATTGCGCGAAATATAATTAGGTTAGTATCTCATGTTACTGCAACTAAATGTATGTATCTTGTTGTTTGTGTTGTTATTATTGGCTTTTATAGGTAAAGTAGAGGCTTTTACAAAAACCTCAAATACGGGGAAGAATGAATGGATGGGTGCACAACTTTATTGAAAATTTAGAGGGGCACGAGCCAGCGCGCAGCAGGCCGCTTCCGCGTTGGGACAGTCCGGCCAAGCCCGACCGCGGCAACGTTGGCGCTCTGCACAGACCACAGATGAGCCCCTGTATCGGGTTGCTTGATAGCTGATAGCCACTTGTCGTGTTTGGTTTGCTCCGTGCCTTGTAACGAGGGGCAATGCAAGAGCATGGTGCGCCCACGAGACGCCTGTTAGGCTAGAAATGTCCGTCCCCAAGTGGGAGTAACCGGGTGGCGCTGGGCAACCTACACGTCTACACTGAACTCTATTAAAGTTATTAAAGTTTTACTCTCTCCCCCACGTGTTTGCGACGATGAAGAAGGCTGCAGCAAGACTGGAAAATACGGAACTCTTTAGTGGGGTGAACATATACCCGTAAACTTAAAAAGTCAAGGCACAAGTAATTCGTGCTGTAGACTGATAGCGGCGAGAACAATTGTCAGCCGTCAAGTAATCCGATCAGGAGTAAAGCACGTCAGCATTTTATACCTGTGGTATCGGAGGGTCAAACGTTCTCGGTGATGGCTGGGCTGGTCCCATAATAAAATCCATTGATCGAGTTGGGCGCTGAAGCTTATCAGAGGGTTGTAAAATAGTCTGGAAGGTTTCCAGACATTCGGGCGCGTTTCGTGCTATGCAGCGGTTATACGTGTCATTGGCGATTTACAGAAAAATACAAAAATAAGCGCACGTGACATCACGTCGCTATGAAAGACAATCGTCCCGATGCTTAAAACAGAACATGAAAGGGGAAAATTAGGCAAACACAAGGAAGGAACAATAATAAAGAATACAAAAAGTAGATTGCTTAGGCTCGCAAACGCGCATAAAACTTTAAGATGCACGACATGGGTGATTTCACATCGTGAACGGCACCGTCGAGCGTCCGTAATGCCACCCGAAATGATCTCGTAGTCCCAAGCACCGAGACGTCAAAGCACCTTGTATGAACCGAAGCATCGTCGAAGAAGTTATCGCTGTTTTCACGTCGGCGTATCGGTGTAGAGACCCAGACACGCTCAGCGGGCTGATATTCCATTAAGCGTCATCGTAAATTATAACGGCGCCTTTCGGTGTGATGATTCTTGATGCGTACGTGGGTGAGCTGTTGGGCTTCTTTGGCGTGGTCAAGGTTAAGGGGAACGCCCAGGTTGTTATCGTCACTGACGTTTGGCAAAATTCCGTGAAGCGTCGTCGAGGAGCTCCTTCCGTAAACTAGCTTCAACGGCTTCATAGGCTTTGTTTCTTGTACTGGTGTGTTGTAAGCGACGGTTATGTACGGTAGGATGGAGTCATATGTCTTGTGTTCGACGTCTACGTATTGTCGGCCGCAAACGTTTACAGGATCAGCAGCGCGTGGTGGAGAGGCGGAAAACTGCAGTGTCGCGTCACCTGCCTTGATGAAGCTTGGTGTAGAGGCTATCGGCCACGGTCTCCACGATTAGATCCGACAACGGCACATTCTCTAAACGCGCCGTTGCCGGATCTAATCGCCGAGATCTAGGCTGATAGCCTGGACACCAAGCCGCGTCACGGAAGCTGACGCAAGAGTTCAGTCTTCCACCTCTCTGCTACGCTCTGCAAACCCCGTAAACGTGTGCGGTCGACAGTACATTGCCAGCATGTCAGCCAGGCTTTTATGTTGCCGTTCGGTGAGGCCATTCGTCTGCAGGTGGTGGGCAGTTGTCCGTGAGTGCCTTGCCTGGCATTATTTCAAGATTGCTTGCATTAGGTCGCAGTAAAAGCCGTGCCTTTGTCGGTAATGACGACTTCTGGAACGCCATGACGCAGCAGGACGTTCTTCACGAATAATTTGACTACTTCGGGGGGCACTACTTTTACGCAGGGCCCTGGTCTCGGCGTAGGCGGTCAGATAGTCCGTATCTACGACGATCTACTTACTATCGGAAGTTGGCGTCAGAAATGGGCCCAGTATGCCCACTAAGCCCACCACCTGAACTGTTCATGTAGGTGGTTCAATCGGCTGAAGAAAGACTGCTGGTCTTGTCGGCTGTGTCCTGCGTCACTGACAGTCTCGGCATGTCCTTACGCAGCTTGCCGCCTTGGGAGAAGGCGCGATCCGTAGTACTTTTCCTGTATTCTCCCGATCATGCGGGAAACACCGAGGTGTCCAGCCGTCGGGTAGTCGTGTACATTCTGGAGGACTTCTAGTTGCAATACTAAAGATACCGCGAGGACACAGTTGGCTCGGGCTGGCGAGAAGTCCTTTAATATAACCTCGTTTTGTGACCAAAACTACGTCCGTTATCGTCTAAATATGTGGCCCAAAACGATGGTATTGTCTTCGAAGTATTCTGCCAGGGTGCACAGGTCCCGATCACTTCGTTGTCATTTGAGGAAGTCGTCGACACTGATGAGTCCCAGGAAGGTGTCTTCGTGAAGATCATCATGGGGCGATGGGTCAACAGGTGCCCCGGAGAAGCAGTCAACATCATAACGCTTTCGGCAGGCCATCTGAACCGCGGTGATGTAAATTCCTGAAGGCTGAGTATCCGCTGTTCGAGGCAAGCTAAAGGGTTCTTCAAATTTTCTAGCCAACACAAGGCGTAGCGGTCACTAACAACCATGAATGACTTGCCGTAAACGTAGGGGCGAAACTTCGACGTTGCCTAAATGATGGAAAACCACTAACCAGCGCAGACGCCTACACTACATGTGTCAGGGTAGATCTAGGTATGTGCGTCTTCGTCGAAGTGGGCAAGTATCGGCGGTCATTGAAGACATCGTTTGAGCTCCTGCAGTGCTTCTTCTTGGGGCACTTTTCATCTGAACTCGACATCTGTCTTCATTATGTTAGTAAGTGGCTCGGCGATGCGGGGAATGTTGTTTACAAAGCGCCTCTAATATCTAGACAGAGCGAGATATCGGCGTACTACCTTCTTGGCACCTGATGTCGGCAATATAGCGAGGACAGTGGTCTTCTGTGGGTTTGGGCGCACTCCAGCTCTGCTCATGACATGTCCTAGAAAGAGCAGCTCTTTGTATGCAGAGCGCCGTTTTCGCGGTTTCAGTGTAACCTCGAAAGACCTGATTGCTTGAACGACTGTTCCAAGGCTCTGGAGGTCCTTGTCAAAGCTTGATGCGAACACGACGACGTCATCCACTAAGAAAAAAGAAGTCTCCCACTGCAAGCCCGGCAGCACGGGGTCTATCCCACATTGCACCGTCCCAGGTGCTGACCAGAGTCCAAATGCCATGACCTTACATTTGAACAGACTGTTTTTCGTGATGAAGGTAGTTTTATCTCAGTCTCTTTTGTCGACTTCAATTTTCCAGTAATCCGTTCGTCAAATCCATCGAAGAGAAATCCCTTGCGTCGCACAGCCGCTCTAAAGTGTTGGCTATCCGTGAGCGGGGCACATGCTCTTCTTCATATCTTCATTCAAACGACGGTAATCGACGCAGGACCACAGGCATCCATCCTTCTTCTTTGCTAATAATACATGCTATGCCTAGGCACTCTTGGATGCTTCTATAATGTCATCGCGCAGCACCTCGTCGACTTGTTGCTTTAACAGCGAAGCTGTTTAAGCTTTGGTAGGGCCTGGAAGTGCGAACAAAAACCACCATCTTCATGAACCGACACGCGCTCGCTTGATCTTCTTGATATTCTGTTAGGCTCCCACAACACGTGCGCAGATTTGTTCGCCTGTGGAATGCAATAACTATAACGGCCAAGTATGTTAAGTAACTAGAAATCAGGTAAGATCGCGTAACAAATAATCATGGGTCTAAAACCACGTAACATAAAGTAACGACAAGTCACGTTGCTAAAATCACTTAACATCACGAAACAACTATTCACGGGAGGAAAACTCATGCAATATCTCGTAATAGTCACGTGAAGCAAAATCACGTAACATCTAGCCAATAGACGAAAATCACGTAATATCATGTAACACATAGGGACTAAAACTCACACAAGATCACGTAACACCATTCATCAGCTAGTCACGTGACATGTGGCGCTATACATAAACCACGTAACTAGCGGCGTCAGTAAAATGAGGTAGCATCAAGGAAGAGCTAGCCACGTTGTACGCTCCTGCCAAAAACCACGTATCTACTAGCCTCATGAAAATAAGGCAACATCACTTAACAGCCAGATACGCAACATGTTCCCGCCTAAAACCACGTATGAGTTAGTCAAGTTAATGTCACACAACAGATTGTCATGTGACATGTACCCGCCATAACCCACGTAACTAGTCGCTTGAGTAAAATCACGTAACAGCTAGTCATGCGACATGCAGCGCCATAACCCACGTAACTTGTCGCGAGAGTAAAATCATGTAACATCACTTAACAGCTAGCTAGTCCTCTGAAACCCCATAACTGCTACCACGTGACTGAAATCACGTAACATCTAGACACCTGACTAAAATCATGTAACATCCCGCAACAACTTTTCACGGGACCGAAATCGCGAAACAATACATAGCATTTAGTCACATGACATCAACCCGCCTAAACCACTCACAAGTGCGTAGTCTGGGGAACTGACCGAAGCTGAAGAATACCCAAGTCTAGACATACTTAGTACTACTAGCGAAAACAGCATCTCTAGCAAAGCGTTGGCATTACTAGTTACAGCTTAGATCTTTTAACCCTGCTCGTACCTCCTCGCAAATACTTAGAAGCTAAGTCGAAGACAAGCTGATTGTTGGTTCCAGCCTTGCGGAACTGGTGCAGGTTGCGCACACATTTAAAGAGCGGAGCACTTCAGGGGCCCGGGTTGTCCTTCCATCTGATGACGCTCAGAGTAAAGCGCTGAATACAAGCCTTAACAAGGGGTGCTATGCAGGATGGCCCGAGCTTCTCGGGCACACGAGTTCGCTCCGAGCTCGCACTGCGGCGGTCATGGCACAAAGACAGAGCGGAGCGCGTGATAGCAGCATTGACAAAAACGGCTACAAGAACGAGCGTGGCGTCAAAAACGCATTGGGGCATCTGCGGTGGTAATCAAAGAAACACCGCGTGCGAACACGTCAGCGCCGCCACTCAGTCCACATTTCAACAGTGCAGCGACGTCAGCGTGATTGTCGCGCTATCTTTTTGCCAACTCAGCATTGTGCCTCCCACAGGTGTGTTCGTGGGCGTTCTTCAACTTTCGGGCATGTTCTTTCGTTCCACCCGCAGTATGGAAATTTCCACTCTCGAAGGCAGCAAGGGTGCACACACTGCCTCTCGTGCAGCTCGTTTCGCTTCTATCAAATATTGCGGATAAATATACGGACAGGTTGTCACCAGGGGCGCTCGCATCATGGCGGCAATGCGGCTGTGAGTGGTACGTCGTGAGCGCGGTGAAATTGAATGCGAGACATCGCAGTCACGTGATGATATAACTTTTATTTCTTCGTGCGTGTGTGCACAGTCTGCTCGATAAAGCTGATAGATGAATCATGCCGCTCGCTGGCGTTGCGGCGTGAGCACTGCTCCTTGGGAAGCGCAAACGCGGTGGGTGGACCCGATCTTCGCTGCGGGCGTCTGTCAATCAAACTGATTGACGCGTGAACTCGGGTACAAACTCGTTGATTCTGAAAAGGCCCCAGTTAAACTCGTGACTGTCATGGTGCCCGTGTGACTGTCAAAGGTTTCATGCGGTGGACGCTAAGCAGCAGCTTCTTTGCATATAAAATAATTTGGTCAGCCTTTACTACTTGTGCAAGGCTGGAGCCATAGAGGAGCTTGTGATCATGCACCTAGCTTCTTCCAGCGTTTTAAGTCGGTCGTCTACTCAGTCTGCTCGGTATATGCTTCGAAGTAAAGAACGCATCAGCTCGGTCTCAATTTTGATTATACTAATTAGGGAGGACTTAATTAACATAATATTGAACAGTTTTGTCTTGATTGGTAAGGTTTTAATTAAAACGACAATAATTACCTCGGGTGCAATTAGCATGATCTTGATTAGTATGCAGTTGATTAACATAAACCTAATTCGCATGATCTTGATTAGCATCATATTATTAAGGTCTAATTAGGATGACTTTACTTAGCGTGCTCATAATTAACGTCGCGTTAATTAGCCTGGTATTAGTTAGCACGGTCATAGCTTTACATGGCTTCATTAGCATGGTCTTAGTAAGGTATGGCTTCATTAGCTCGCTCTTAGCATGCCTTGGCTTAATTAGCTTGGTCATAGCATCTCTTGACTTATTTAGCTTGTTCCGCCCAGCCACTTAGCTAATCATCCGGGCGCACGTCCTCGGGCAGGGAGCACACCATGAAGAGGGCGCGCGGCAGTCGAGCAACGCGCAAGAATGTGCAGGCCGACCATGATGATTGTACACGTGGCCTCGGGTTTAGCTACGGTCGCGATATTGTAAGGTGCTCGGGCGGAACTAATCTCAGAGGCCACCGCGCTAATTATTCTAAAGGATACTTAGTACAGACATTAAAAGCTTCAAAACGAATTTAAACAGCCCCTGCCTTTAAAGAATATCATCAGTAACCTTTCTGGCACTTTTATTGCATGGGTGCACTTCTGCACTCAGTGGAACGACAAACAAATGAAAGAAGATACCTCTGGTTTGAAAACACCGTCCAATTTCGTCGACCGTCCTTGACGTGACGCCGCGTTCCATCGTAACCAATGGAACGCAGCGCGCGCTGACGGGTGGATCTGACCTTTCCGTACTGTTGGCTCGTTCAAAAGGGGGTGTCGCCAGAGCTCGGAAAGATCCTGAGTTTCGCCAAGCTCGGGTCATCCTGCATAGCGCCCAAGGCTATAGATGCTCAAAACCGGGTTATAATGAACGAACAAGGTCTAAAATAAGTCATTGACCAGAAAATAGGCAAGGATAAATTGCATTAATTAGCTTAAAATCGCTAAAACGTTTCGGAAACATAACTCCAACGGGGCGCTAGACAGCGCGCCACCGCCTCGCCAAATCAGGGAATGCCCCCTCCCCCTGCGCCGCCTAAAGTCCCTCTATGTTTCAAAAGTAGCGAAAGGTCTTGATCCAGCCACCGCGTCCTGCGATAGGCCGGTTGGCGAACGTGACCTTTTTGAATCAGCGCCTCGCCCAAAGGGTCCAGCGGCGGCAGCGCTGTGCCGGCGAGAGGTACGGGTGACTGCGTTTTCAAGCGTGGAGTTGGACAATTTAACAAGTACTTCACGCACCTCTGTCGCATTGTTGTTGCAATTTAGAAGCGTTTATTTACTTGAAGTTGAGTGGACGCGGGAATTCTGTGCTTGAATTGAATGTTTGGAACGTGACGGGCTAATATGCCGGGTCTCAATGCCCTCGGTTGTTTCACCGCGCGGAGGACAGTCAAAGCTCTTTTTTTTTGTCCTGTTGCTCGCGGTGACAGAAATATATTCTGAAGGAAAGTATGGCCCCACAAAATCAGTCGCAAGAAATGTTTGCACACAGAAAACACCCGGCTATGCGAAGTAAGTGATTTTGTAAAGTTTATAACTTCAAGCAGCCTTTAGCCTGGCGGCGAGCTTTTGTTCGTGCATATAGGTGAGCATTATCTCAGCAAGGCTATTATTGTTTCAGCATTCTTTATACTGTAGCTTTGTGCGCAGTAGACAACGCAGATTCACGCCCGTATCTCTAAACATTAAATAGCTAGGAACCCAATACACTGATGCCATCGTTTTTCTCCTCGGGGTGGCTTCAACACTGAAAGCTAACAAGGAAAGGACAATTTGGGATTAGTTTTTTGCCACACCTTGCCATGTTTTGCCGCCCCTTGTCATGTTTTGCCGCACTGCTGTGCGCGGGATCAATTAAGGCTTCTTCGTTGAAGCATTCCGCGAGATGTTTTCTCTGGGGGGGCCACACTGCTTTTGGCGAGTTCGAGTAAGCACGACACTGGGAGGAAAAAACTGAAACCATATATGCCGCACCCAGAGTCTCTGCTAATTTGCCAAGGCAGAAGGAACGGAAGCCACCCTGCAAGCGAATGAGGGGTGATCAGTAATGACAACAAACCTACCAAAAAGAACTTTGCTATGAATTCATGCAATAAAACCCAATTTTCCAATAAGTGCTCTTTTATATTCATGCATCCCTACAAAAAGTCACCTAGCTCAGCTTTTCTCGTTGTAGTCTGGTTTTAGGGCCTGTAGGTGCATACATACCTCGAATTTATTTGAAATTGCATTAGGTAACTAATAACATCCCCTATACTTTCTTTGGCATCATTGTCTGTTAGTTCTCAATAATTATAGGTAACATTGCAACATACCTTTATATATGCGGGACATGTAGGCGGCGGGGGGTAGTAAAAGAAAGACGACTTTGAATAAATGTGCGTCTTTAAAAACAGTTCATCAATAAAATGCGTGAGACACTAGTGGGCATGCTATATTTCCTAGATCTTGCAAGGTACTCTGGTTGCTGATATTCCACGCATGGAGTGCAACTCTTTCTCCTAAATAAGCATATTAGAGTACTCTATAAACAAAATAAGCGTAGTTAAAAGTGTCGTTTAATCGTGGGAACACTTCTGAACGCTGACAAATCCAATGAAACCAATAGCAGTGAAACCTCGGTGATACGATCACAGCTCGTATGAATTTCGGGGTGACACGAATTTTTCTTTGGTCCCGGCCGAGGCCCATTGGCCTGCAATGTAATGGAGTATGGTTGTTGCGAACCGATTTACACCCCGCGACGTTTGATACGAACGTACGCTACCGCCGAGGTACGAAGAGGTGTTGTCCGCGCTGTCGCGGAAGACGCGCCAAGCACGTGCGAGCGCGGGTACGCAAGCGCGGGCATGCGCGCCGCACCGCTAAATTGTCAGAATAGCGGTGTCAACATGCGTGATTGTTGAGCTCGCACTTGTGCGGGCACGGCTGTAAATCTCCCACAAAAAACATTCCCAAGACCTCCGCGATAACAATATCATAACGTAGGACCGTGGTTCTGAAATTTTGTGGCCTTGATCTATCGCGTCAAAGCGCTTCTTTTGTTACTTTCGCCGCAGTACTCCGGCGTCATGCGAAAAAGCATACTGAAATTTGGAAGGGGCTACTGCAGTCGTGGGTCACAACGCGCCTGGTTCATTAATTAAACACGCGCGTACGGGCCGTATATGTACGAGTGCTGGTATGATTGCCGACATCTAAAAACTTGACTGAAAATCATTCAGAGTTCTTCCTGACGTTGCTGCGGTCCTGAAAAACAGTAAATGAAAATGTACGCCAGCTTTGTTTTGTCGCATGCTAATTTTTCATTCTTTCAGGTGATACGAATTTCGGATGATACGAATATTTTGATGGTCCTGTGAGATTCGTATCACCGAGGTTTCACTGTATAGCGCTTGTTTTGCACTACACACTACGCTAAGCGAACCGAGAGGTTTCCGAGTAGCAATAAGCTCACAACCTGCCAAGTTTTTTCGAACTAGAAAACAAGCAGTACATCTACTTCAAGTTACGCTGAATTTGAAAACACGCAAAGAACGAAAATATAAATGTCGTGCATGACAACTGCTGAGGAAACTGCTCAGAAGCTCACTTCGGAAAAGCACGTGTTTTTATTTCAATTTTTAGCGTACTCCGGGCTCATTAGTTTTTGTCCCTGTCTTTTGAAGTTTCCTAAGTAGCTTACGCCACAAAAGGCAAAAATTAACCGATTAAAGCGCGCGCTGAGAGCGGTTTTAGGCGTCCGCAGAATGCACGCGAGCGAGTGGAGCATCGTCTGCTAGCGCTGCTCCTTGGACCCCTCCAGAGGGCGCGCGTGTATTTGTCGCTACCTTTATATATGCAGAGACCTTAGCGCCGCCTTCGCATCAGCGCTGTGCCGGCGCAGTGCTGCGTCGCAAAGTGACTACATGTGATGGGATACAAAAGAAGGGCAAGAAGGGACGTGTTGCTGAATTATGGTTGTCGGAAGAAAGCGCCACTTAACAATTGTATGTTAGAAATTCCTATAAGAAAGACTTAATGCTTATCGGTTTCAGTAGTGTATGTGCCATATAGCATACTTTCAAGTGCCCCTTTTGAAACGTTTATACGTGCTGGCTGAAGTGTATTACACTTGTGAATGAGGCACGACTCTATATTTTCTCTCTCTTGGGGACCGGAACTTTGGCTGAAGAATGTAAAGTTTCAGGTCGTTGAAGTTGTGACATGCTAAATTGAAATGCTCTGCCACTGCTTTCGGCAATTTCTTCGCCGTGTCTGCGCGATGCCCGTAACATCAACAGGCTGTCCTTTTCGCCAATGTACCATTAGAGACAATATGAACATTGTCATATTGCACGAATGTTATATTCTCCAATGCCATATTGAATGTTATGTGCTCGATTGTCATATTGCACGAAGCCAGTTACATTCAGCGCAGCTGAGCACCCTTTCCAGAGGAGCTGTAAGTGTAACACTTGCTCGATTTGTAGCGTCCATCAGCAAGCTGGAAAAAAAATTCCCCATCTCCCGCTAAAGGGAACCATGTGTGGATGCGAAGCAGCCGGGAGACAATTAGCTTGAGCGGGAGGAACGTCGCCGCTCTCATTTCACGGCAGCGGTCCGGGCGCTCATCGCGGCGCTGCACAGGAGAGAGAATGAGGCGCGCGTGCTCCGTCATTTTCATACCGCGGAACTACCATGGCGCCCCCCCCGGAGTATGCAGCTGTCACACCACCTGTCGTGCCCACCGCTGCGTAGAGGATTCCTAGAGGAAAGGACGGGGGGGGGATCGTAGGAGAGGAGAGAGAGGGGACGTGCATGCGCTGTGGGGGGTGGGGGGACCAGCTCCGTAGAGTAGAGGATTCCTAGAGGAGAGGAAGGGGGGTGAGCGTAGAAGAGCATAGGGGTGGGGACGCGCTGTGGGACGCTCCGTAGAGTAGAAGATTCCTAGAGGAGAGAAAGGGGGGTGAGCGTAGGAGAGAGAGGTGGAGGGGGACGCGCATGCCCCCCTCCAAACACATGCAAGCAAGATTAAGGAATGGGGTCAACCTGGGCGACAGACACCACCTGCCTAGCCATTGCTAAGCAGCCTCTCTGTGCTCTCGGCCATGACTCAAGGAATGGGGTCCACCTGGGTGACAGACACCACCTGCCTAGCCATTACTAAGCAGCCTCTCTGTGCTCTCGGCCATGACTCTGATGACTGTAGTAGTGGTTGACGGCCTTCATATTACTACAGTGTTCTGGTTCGCATAATGGGTGCTTCCCTACTTCATTAAAGTAGCCGGACGCGGGACGGGGGGACGGGGGGACGGGGAACGCGGGACGCCGGACGGACAGAGCCCCGAGCATAAGATGCTTCGCATCTAAAAACTTCCCCATCTCCCGCTAAAGGGAACCATGTGTGGATGCGAAGCAGCGGAGAGATAATTAGCTTGAGCGGGAGGAACGTCGCCGCTCTCGTTTCACGGCAGCGGTCCGGGCGCTCATCGCGTCGCTGCACAGGAGAGAGGATGAGGCGCACGCGCTCCGTCATTTTCATACCGCGGAACTACCATGGCGCCCCCCAGCGGAGTATGCAGCTGTCACACCAACTGTCGTGCGCGCCGCTCCGTAGAGGACTCTTAGAGGAAAGGACGGGGGTGACCGTAGGAGAGGAGAGGGAAGGGGGGATGGGACATTCATGCGCTGTGGGGATGTGGGACGCGGGAGCCGCTCCGTAGAGTAGAGGATTCCTAGAGGAGAGAGGGCGAGAGGACGCGCATGCACTGTGGGGATGTGGGCGCCGCTCCGTAGAGTAAATGATTTCAAGCGTAGAGAATGGGGGGTGAGCGTAGGAGAGGATAGGGGAGGGGACACGCACGCGCTGTGTGCGTGCGCGTCCAAACATATGCAAGCAAGATCAAGGAATGGGGTCAACCTGGGCGACAGACACCACCTGCCTAGCCATTGCTAAGCAGCATCTCTGTGCTCTCGGCCATGACTCTGATGACTGTGGTAGTGGTTGACGGCCTTCATATTACTACAGTGTTCTGGTTCGCATAATGGGTGCTTCCCTATTTCATGAAAGTGGCCGGACGCGGGACGCGGGACGGGGGACGTGGGACGCGGGAGGGACGGACAGAGCCCCGAGCATAAGATGCTTCGCATCTAAAATTTGATATTCTCCGACGAGGTGATGACGTAATTATGGTGTCACAGCATGACGTCGTCAATTGACGTTTGCTTCGATCGAAGATGGGCGGACCTAGGGGGCTGCACAAGAAACACCCGTACGCCTTCCGTATGTATTTCGCCACCCATGTAGAGCGACACTGGAGTATATGCACTGTGTTGGCGCGGTCCTGCGTGCTAATATGGATGGACGGCCCATTTTGGGAACGCCCAAGGAGGAGCGCGTGTGTGATGAACGCCGATAACAGCACAGACGGATGTGCGCCCGTCAGCTCCGCTTATCATGCACATTCGCTGGGTGGAATGGCTTCAAGTTTCGTCACTAAGTTAACAAAAACCGGTGATCGCAAACGCGCTCCCCAAATACACGGCATATGAAGGTTCTTGTCTAACCTACAAGACCTGGAATACCGTGATGCGAAGCTCCGAAAACAATCTTATTGCTGTCAATACGAGAGTCGGCAATTTCGACCTACTATATTGAAATAAATATGCAAAATCGTGCGTGCCGGACCACGTGCACGTGGAGAGACAGCTGACTGCGAGTCCTGTGAGCGCTACCAAAAGCGAAGAAATTTTCACGTGGTTCTGCTTACTACAGTGAAACGAACGCCGTGCCATGGCTTAAATTGATGTAGCCTTCGCGCAAAATAAATTGAGAAACCGCTAGAACAGGTGTCAGGCCGGGTCGGCCACATGATCCCGACCACTGGTTTCAAGGACTTTTTGGCCGTCCCGTGTTCGACTTCAAACCCAAATCTAATTTCCATGTGCATTTTTTATACTGCGTATTACAATTCCTAAAAGCATTATACTACCAACAGCAAATCAAGCCAACGAAACTATATGAGGCGTTCTTGTTATTAACTATGATATTAGTGTGAAGAAATTGAAGTGGACAAAAAGACAACTTGCCACGGAAGGGACCGAACCTGCAAACTTCGAATAACGCTTCCAATGCTCTGTTTGTCTTTTAGTCCACTTCAGTTTCTTTCCATTTCTATCATAATTACTACAAATATAGTCCCCTATACTTCTTTTGAATTGATTAGCTGTTGGTTCTATGTATTGTTGCAGCTCAAAAAGAAACGAAGCCTCAAAATTTTCTTTCTTTCATTCATATATAAGTGCCGCCTTTCGCCGTTAAAAAACTGTTGTACGGTTTCGTAAACAAATTTTTTGAAAGAACCATATATATATATATATATATATATATATATATATATATATATATATATATATATATATATATATATATATATGTTTGATGGTTTTATGGTGGATTGATGATCGATAATGTAACCACTAACATCTCTTTCAGTCCTGCGGTGGCCATCTCCCGGACTGCCCAAAAGGCTGCAAATGTCAACGTTTTACCGGCTATTATGGACAATTTTGCCTAAAGAAGTGAGAAAAGTGGACGGGACGAAGTGATTGTTCAATAAAAAATCAAGGACCATCGACTGGTGACTCTTCAACCACTCTTCATTGATTTCGGCAAAGATGCGTTGTCCAGCACTCAGCGTGGTTTCGGTTCACTGCGTGTACACGAAATATGTATTCTTGTGCGACATTACAGAGATTCGTACCGTAATACGTGAGTTGTATTCTTAATAGGCCAATACCACTTGCACACATTACAAAGAACAATCTTTCTTAAAGGGACACTAAAGAGAAACAATGAATTGGTTTAGATTGATAAGTCGTACTCCGACATCTCTAATGTCGGTCATTTCCCCATCATAGCTTTAGTAATAGCGGAGAGAATCAAGTTCAAAGCTTAATTAGACTTCGCGCCGAAGTCTCCACGCGTGACGTCACGGATAAGACAGTGCCTATATTGTAAATAGGCGTCATTGGCTCCACAGAATTCACTCCAACTTGGCATGTTAAGTCTATGGCCCCCCTCAGGGGACACTTCACTTTGTCTTTAGTGATTAGGAACTACGGAGGCCTCCATAGGCGCCGTGAAGACATGTGTCGTCATGGCCAAGGGTGCGGAAACTTCAAGGTGGCGTCACCAATCACATTTTTTTTCGCCTTTTCTCGCTTACCAAGTGTCTTATCGCCGCAAGCTTGGTGTTTTTGGCACCATGAAAGAGCAATTTACTAATACGAGAAAAATCCTTTTGCTCTTTACTGTCCGTTTAATAAGGAAGTAAATTTTCAGTAAAACTTACTAACCCTTCAAGTCGCTTGGAATATTTTACGATTAGTCTTCCAGGGTAATGAAATAATTATGAACAGATAGTCGTCATGACGCGTTTATACAGCAGGGCTGGGCATTATCGCGATGGTATCTCAGAGATACTGTTGATAATCTGTATTCTGTAATGATATACATATCAGAAATATATTTGTATCTCAGTGGAGAAATACTTTTACGATGTATCGGTTATACCGTGATACTGCCGAGCACAGGCGTATCTAGTTACTTTTTTTTGTCGGAAATCAGCCACTGTGTTTTCAAGGAGAAAAGAAGGCTTATTCTGTGCTAAGCCAAGCGAATGGGCGCCGCCAATCGGTGACAAAAGGTAGGCGGCAAAAGGTTTCCCATACACACAGAATGACAAGTATGGCGAAGTGTTCGACAGCGTTCACGTTAGGATCGTGAAGACAGTACTGTTGGCCTGTTCCCACGAAAATCGCTATCTCTCAAGGCCGGATAAGCACCCCACATTTTTCGGGCTGCCACCTATTTCGCGAGTTTGGGAGTCGTGTAACAATGCTCAAGCGACGTTTGAGATGACAGCTTATTTCAGTATCTGTTGTTTCTTAAGTTCAGTTGACGCAGAACCACCTCGGCAAAAGAGATCTCTCGTGTAAAATAACTGTATCGTTTTAGATGTGAAGCATCTTATGGCGAAGCTTAATCCGGTGGTGGTGGTGGTGGTGGTGGTGGTGTGCCGCGTGCCCACCCTTACTGCGCATGCGCAAACAGTTGAAGAAAAAATAAAAATAAAAACCTCCTCTCTCCCTCTCTCTCCTCTAGGCATCCCTCCCCACGGCAACCACACCCTCACTGCGCATGCGCCTCCCTCTCTCCCCCTCTTACACTCCCCCCCCTCCCTCTCCACCCCCTGCCCGCGGCGTCTAACTCCCCCCTGCGCATGCGCGTCCCCCCCCTCTCTCTCCTCTCCTACGCTCCCCCCCCTCTCTCCTCTACGCATCCCTGCCCACGGCGTTCACACTCCCACTGCGCATGCGTGTCACCCCCCTCTCTCTCCTCTCCTCCGCTTCCCCCCTCTCTCGCCTCGCGACGCCGAGGCGAGAGAGGGGGGAAGTTGTGTGGACACGCTGCAGAAAGTAAAAGCGGAGTGGAAAAGGTTGTGTTCTGATTTTGACCTTCCCGCCTGGCGTAATCTTTCGCAGATATCAAGAGTCTTCATTTAAAGGGCCCGTCAACAGGCTCCTACTTTTTTTTAACACCCCCCAAACAAGCTCGCCAATTCGTACAGTAGACCGCGGTGACCACGTTTCCCGAATATTACAGCGCTGCGCGCCGCGCAGACCCCCCATTTCGAAAAACAATTCCCGCGCTGCTTTCCTTCACCTGACCGATCCTCCTTGTACGCGCAGTGACGTCAAGTCGGCGATCGCCGACCTGACGTGGCACTGAGCTCGTCGATTGGTCTTTTGCCCTACGAAACGGCGCCTTGGCCCTACGGTGATGCAGTTTCGGCCGCGCAGTACGCATTTTCATTTTCCTGTGCTGCCCTCTGCCGTTTTGTAGAGCCCGAGACTACCGGGAGAAGCGGTATTGCTAGAACGAAAGCCTCCGAGATAAAGAGGCGTCTCGCTACTTTACCGCTAGGGAAAGGGTCGTCTCCGCATCGCGCTTCCTCCCTGCGCCGCTGACACGTGCTCATGTGGGGGAAGCCCTGCTCGGTCGTTGGCTGCGCGCGGATGACGTATCACTGACGTCGTGTTACGTTGTCGAAGTGGGCGGAGTCACGACGACGGGCTACGCCTCCCCATTTCTACGGCGGAGAAGGGTGGCGAGGCCGCGCGAAAATTTCAAACCAGCTGAAACGGATGTTCTAACCCCTGTAACTTCCTTATTATTGCGCGTATTCGCAAAATTCTTGCGGCAGCAGGTTCACATAGCAAAAGTGCACATATTTCTCTCTATAACAATTTTTGGACCTCGGGGTTGTTGACGGGCCTTTTAAAAGTTATGTTTTTTGTAAAGACTGACAAGTTAGATTGGCCACTTAGAGTGATCGTATCTAAAAGAGGACAGTGGCAGAATACCCTTGCCAGTTTTCTGCAAGAGAAGCTTAGACTACACCGTATTGACGACCCGTCCTTGGTAAAAAGCTGAAATCAAGTAACGGAGTACCTTGCTGCAAATAACAACACAGGAATGTTTTGCTGCTCGATGCACGTTAAAGACCTGTACTATTCCGTGCGGAAAGATGCGCTCGTTCGTTACATTGAAGACCGCATAGATGACTATGGCGTCACTGCCTTCCAGACGCAGACAGGAATTGCTGCCAGCGGATTCCTAGAACTCCTGGTGTTTTTTTTATCTTAATTCGACATACGTTGAATGTGATGGGTCCATATCTTCAGAAAGTAGGGGTCTGTACTGGCTCTTGTCTAGCCCGTCTTGAGTGACTTATCTTTCGGCCTTCTCGACAGACGTTTTCATAGGAGTTTTCAGAGGAGTTTTCAGATAGTTTTATTACACAGCATTCCTTGGGCGTTCAAACATTCAGAAAGCTGGAGAAACAATAATACCGGAGTGAAAACAATAAGCACCATTACAATGGCTTAACAGTGTTACTGCCTCCGAACCATGCAGAATACTTGATGTAAAGATGTAAAATAATAAGCGCATCACATAATTGATAATATGTTGCCGTAAAACAATGCAATTTCAAGCAACATGAAATGGACATAGAAAAGCTAGGTGAAACAGTAATCAGTTACTTCTAGCAGGGGCACAAGAGCCAAGTTAGGATCTGGAGCAATTTTCGGAGCAGCAAAATGTTGCTTTTGGAACAGGAAAATTTAAATTTGGAGCACATAGCGGGAAAAATAAAGGCTGCATTTTTTAGCTTGATATTCCACATTTGAAGTAGTACAACAAAAGAAACTAACTTTTAGTAAAGAAAAAACTATATATGCACAAACTATTTAACATCAGCTAACTCATGCACAGTACATGTGAGCGCTGCGATTTGAATAAAAGCCGTCTGTTAAGCTGTCCCACAGCGCAAACAATGTCAAAGCCCACATTAGCATTTGCCGAGCCAGACAAACTGTTTGACAGGTGAATTAGAAGTTCGCGAGATTTGTAAAGGAGGAGCTAAACGGGGTGGCAAAAAAAGAAAAGGGGCGTATGTTTTCGTTTATTGTTTCTTGAGGCCGCAGAAACGTGATAAATCACTCAGAATGATTGCCAGTAATTTTTTAGATGTCAGAAGTCATACTAGTACTCGATATTATATGGCATGTGCATGCATGGGTAATTAAGGGGAAAATGCGCTGTGTCCTGTGACAGCAAGTACTTCTAGCCCCTTCTAAATCATAGAATGCTTTCCGCATAGCAAAGGTGTACTGCAGCAAAAGTGGCTTAACCTATTAGGTAACAGCGTTACCATATGATCCCCCAAATCCCGACGAAGCCTTTCAATTTGTACAGGTTTAAAAAACCCCTCCAAAATCGCGGCAATATGCCTTGTCATAGCTCAGGGTGCTCCTTACAGACATGTGGTAGAAGTTATTTTTGTTTTTGGGGAGCGGCTAAAGCAGGCCCGAAATAGTGATTCTACACTTCAGCGCGTCGGTGTGCAACGTCCTCCGGGTAAACAGATTTCACAGTAGTATTATTATATTGCAATAGCGCAATGCACATGTCCCTATAGAGCACGTGCATTTTGAGATTTCCGGTAAAAATTTGAAGTAGATTAACCAATGTCTTGCTCGTGAAAACGCGTGTTTTTTTACGTGTTACCATATGGTCACGCTAGGCCCTTAGACTCCGTATTTTGGTTAAGTTCGTTCCTTCGTTTTACGCTCTTTGTAGGGTGATTCCACTACACTCCCGCGCCAGCTTATTGTATGCCGACGTTTACGTTAAATTGTATAGCCAGAATACTTGAAGAGGACGATAAAGATGTGTTGGCTGTCTACATTGAGCTATCGGAGGCTACCACCTACTCAGACAAAGATTTAGCAAATAAGAATTCTGGTAGTCTCATAGAAGTATATTATAGAATAACTGTTCGGATTTAACGACCCAAAACCACGACACGATTATGAGGGAAGCCGTAGTGGAGGGCTCCGGAAATTTCGACCACCTGGCGTTGTCTGCGCCTAAATCGTCGACAACCTAACTAGTAGACAGCTTGGAGCAGGTGTTAAATGGTGCAAGCTGACGGCCGTCACATAGGTGGATGCGACTGTGATGAAGTTAATGCAGAGTATGAAGAACAAGGCGATGGATCACCAAATATATGCTTAGCTGTAGGAGATAAAAGCCCTGGCGCGAAGTCATCTTCAAGCGCACAGAAGTTCCAAGTGCCTCGCCCTAATGCCGTTACCCAGTATAACTGCCTCACGGGAGGCACTGACGAGAGGATGCGAACGTAGATGCCTACCGGATTTCAATTCGTCGCAGGAAATGATGGTGAGCGATATTCACTTTGCGACGTAGCCATTAGCAACGTGCGGTCCTTATGCGCAGCACATGATGTAACGTCACTCAACTTGAGTTCCGGACGCAAATCCCTCAAAGTTACCTGACAAGATGAGGTAACAAGCCAAAATGAACTGGCCGTTGAAGACGTCGACACTTGTTGACAGTTGCAACAGCACAGTGACCACAAAGTGCAATAAACGTGACGTCGGCATGTGCATAGCGTGCTTCGTGTCATGTCACAATAAGTGCCTAACAAAGCCCTAATTTTATTTCACGATGTCTCAAGGCATAAAATAAAATTCGTCACTTCGTGATTTTTGCTTTAGCCTAGAGGCCAAGCGTGACCATATGGTCACGGGCCATATTTTGTAAACTAAGAGCTCGTTAACGATGAAATTTTTAGTGATCTACACAGATGTAGATACAATAAAAACACATCTGCTTTCACAAGACTCATAAAAAAAAGAAACCAGTCCCTAATGGGTTAATCCATTAGCGTTATGCATGTGTTGGAACACGGTCAGGAAATTTTAGAACCACTCTCCTTTTTTTTTTATTTTTGTTTCGCAGTGAGGCTAGGGTGTAGTGAACTAGTAGTTAGGGTTATGGTCTGCGCATCTGGATTGCGTTGGATGCTGATGCTGAAACCACAGGTGATTACCGCATTTTCTATTTCTTGCTAAAATTCATAGCACTTAGAAAATATTGAGGCTGTTCGGGTATTTTGGGCCTGCTTTGCGCAAAAATGAGAAATTGCATGCAATTAGCGCAATCTGCGCAACTGTTGCACCCCTGAACACGCAAATATGAATACACAAATAGCATGTAATATTTTTAACTGAAAAAGTCTCCAGTATATGCTGCAGTGCAAATGAAGCTGCGCATATACAGTGAGGTGGACCTGGTGGTTTGGATTCATATAGCATATGACACTGTGGAAAGACAAGGCGACACATGAGGCAATGACTAAAATTGACCTTTTTCATAAAAAATAAAATAAAATACCCATATAAAAATACAAAACCACAAGTCTTGACACCCAAGGAACAAAGAGTAAGCTTTAATAGAGCAGCAGTGAACAAAATTATTTATGTTGATGCAGGTAGTAAGTTCCTGGTCATCAGGAACGTGATTGTTTAGATAAGCACTTGTTTGATGAAGTATGATGTTGCATGCTTTTGTTATCCATATTATTAGCTGGTCTGCACGCTCCAAGATTACTATTTAACTCACTGAAAAGAGGAACGCAAGATGCACAGCCTTCCTGAGAGACAGGTGATGCTCTTTGAAAAATCCACATGCTCTCTCGTTTAACCAACATATTCCTTAACAGCATGATGAAGGATTGGCAGGCCTGTTGCCAATATAACTTTTGGCTATATGATATACATTAAATATGCCGTTTCCTTGGTGCACATTTGAAATAACTGCTATTCCAGGATAGGAACCAATGGGCTTTTTCAGAAAAATGTAAGAAAGAATGCATCCCCTCTAAATTCCAGAAAATACCAATGGACAAACAGGCAGCAAGGTGGAACTTAAATCACAATTATGTGCAAGTGCAAATGGTGCGACTGTACTGTCATGCCATAAGGAATTGGTTGGAGAAACGAAATGCTGTGCAAAGGGAGCTCTCTTCAAGGGGAAGCGAGGGAGGTGGCAAGGCGACTGTATCATACTGAACATTGCCAATGGTGTAGCCATGCTTCCCATTCATTCAGATCGTTGAGACCTCCACACATGCAAAGCTACTAAAAAAAAGAAGAGCAGAAACCGACAACATAAAATTAATATGCCATGTCATTAAGCGAACAACCGGAAATACTTCCCGAAAAAAAAAACCTACAGTTCATCAAGCATGAATGAAGTTTCCTGTTTGTCCTTCGCTGTGTCATTCTTGTTTCTATTTAAAAATGTAAATTTTCTTAATCAAGAATCGAAAGTATGCCCTGTCTTGTGATGCAGTCGAAAGAATGCAGTCGACGCAGTCGAAAGTATGCCCTGTCTTGTGATGTAATTTTGCTAAGCCCTTATGCATTTGCAATGCGTAAAGCATGATAATAAAGTGCATATACAGAATCATCACAGTATTTGTTGGGTCACTGCTACGAGAGCAAGCATTCACTGCTGGGCCTTTCCACACCATGTGTACCAGCCTAGGCATTTGGATATCGCAGATTTTGGTGATGAATTGTATGCCAATTTGCTGTACCATATGGAGAATTCGTGTAAAATAACTCCTGCATGAAAAACAAATTACTTCCGTGGTGACGTCTAGAATTTATCTGTTTTTTAAACTACATGTAACAGAAAAAGTTATTTAAAATCTGCCTTTGTATGCTGATCTGAAAAACCGTGCTTGGGACACTATAATAGTGCTGTTTAGATGTCTCAATAGAAGAACTCCAAAATTTTGGTGTTCCACTGCCAACTACATAATTTATAAACAATTTAAATCTTCAAGATTATTGATTCCTTTTTAAACGCACTTTCATTTTCACTGAACAGAAATATTTATATGATTTTCACATACGTGTATGTACTTTCTACAAATATGTTTGTGGGCAAATTATGCATAAAATATTTCAGAAAAATTCTGAAACAGGAGTGAATATGTGATTTAAAGCATTTTCACCATAGAGAGAGAGAGAGAGAAACAACTTTATTGAAGTGAAAAAGAATATTTTTAAGATAATCTGTACATCGTCGGAACGCGCCGGCTTTTATAACGCACGCGTCGAACATTCTAGCCTTATCACTAGTCGTCGCGGAAGCGCTGGAATAATCTTGAGTGTTAGCGTTTTGCGTGCAATCTTAACAGAACGATCTACTACAAGCGAGAAGCTTCTGGAACAATAAGGCGCGGTCTGCGCCGAGTACTGCTGATAGTCTTTGTGGGCGGAAATCGAATACAGTGAAAGAAACGCGCGTGGCAATATCATCATCAAGGTGCACGAACAAGATGCAGATGAAGACTTCTCTTTGGCGCGAGCGCACGCTCAATATGCTACAGTTGGCTATGCTATATGTAGTTTCGCCTGCGTTAATATCATCACCAAGGCGCTCGAAAAACAACACTAAGAAGACTTATTTATGGCACACGCGCGTGCTCAGAATGCTATCCTATATGTGGTAATGCCTGCGTTACGCCCGGCGGCAACGACAGCATACGATAGCATATGACTGCCCGGTCCCCTAAACTGCTCCGCACTCCACTCACATGGTTCCTGTTAGATTCACGTAAGATGACTCAAAGGCGAAAGACATATTTGTTTCCTTTTATTGTCGGTTGATTGTATTAATCCTCCAGCCACAGAAAGCTTTCTGTGCTTAGCGTAGCTTTTTACTGCATGCGGGATTGGAGGCATCGGAAGCTTTGTGCTAGTTACGTGCCTCGCAAATAAACCCGCCTACGACCAAGCCACGATGTCATGTGTTAACGTTAACATGTGGCGTCACGTTATGTGACGTCCTAACGACGCCCCGATGAAATGACGATAACGTCGAACAATTTTGTGATGTGTGAAGTCAAGATGACGTCATAAGGTGATTGCACGATGATTTTTTGCATTACTCGTGTTGACGCCGACGCCAACTATTACTTTTTGTGCTGAATGAGGCATCTAAGGCCTTAAATGTGTGGCGTGTGCTTATCCCGAAGCACGAGCGGTGAACATCGCTGTTGTATGTACTCTTCAAAGCATTTTGAAACGCGCTAAAAACGGCGTTGGTCAATGTTGTTAGTGTCCAGCATTCACGGTGGCTACAGTTGCGTGCCTGCTTCCATTGTGAAATGAAGCAATGCTCTATCGACTGTCAACAGGGCAGGCTATATTTACAAGGCGAGGTTTTGTAAAACAGCTCGCTGCCCAGCTGGTTTCGTGCTGCCAAGCGATATCCCTGTTAATATTAATTGTTGAGGTTCTACGTCAAAAAACCACGGTATGATATAGAGACACTGCTTAGTGGAGGATTTAAAAAAAAGCCCCCCACCTCCCCGAAGGGGAATCGTGAGGAAATGCGAATGCATTTCGCGCGCGCTTCACTCCATTTATATACGGTGGTTGTGGTTTGAAGAAGGAAAAAGGCGCCTAATTTCTGCGCAGCCCGGTCGGGAGCACGGCGCAGCGCCTTTTTTTTTTTGCTTTTTCTTGTCTTTTTTTTAATTTTTTTTATTTATTTTTTTTAATTTTTTTTTTCATATATAGCTCCGCCGAGCTCCGCCGCAGACCACTTTTAGTTAACGCGCACGCTGCGAATTTTTATTGTTCAACAACGCACAGGAGAAATTTCCCACCGGCACCACCTTGGAGGTCAAGATTCATTGCCATATATACGGGGTGGCCAGTGAACGGTTGTGCAGCGCGAGCAGTCGGTTTTTTCAACCAAGAAACTCGCTAGCAGACGCTGCCTGTGTCGGCGTCGCCAGGCGAGAGAGGGAGAGGGGGGGAGCGTAGGAGAGGAGAGAGAGGTGGGGTGCGCATGCGCAGTGGGGGGGAGTGTGGACGCTGCGGGCAGAGATGCCTAGAGAAGAGAGGGGGGAGCGTAGGAGAGAAGAAGAGAGGTGGGACGCGCATGCGCAGTGGGAGTGTGGACGGCGCGGGCAGGGATGCCTAGAGGAGAGAGGGGGGAGCGTAGCAGGGGAGAGAGGAGGGGAGGCGCATGCGCAGTGAGGTTGTGGTTGCCGCGGGGAGGGATGCCTAGGGGAGAGAGAGGGAGAGAGGAGGTTTTTTATCTTTATTTTTTTTTGAAAGGGTTTGCGCATGCGCAGTAAGGGCGGTCACGCCGTACACCACCACCACCGGATTAAGCTTCGCCATAAGATGCTTCACATCTAACACCTGCCGGCGCGCACACCTCCTCAACCTATCCTCCTCCTCCTCCTCCGCGGACAACGCCAACGCCAACGCCGGATGCCTGACATAGCCCGACTATGAAATGCATTCGCATTTAAAAAATGTGAGCCTCTGGTGTTCTTTAACGTGCACATAAACCTTAGTACACGAGTGGCCAACGAAACGCGGCCGATGAGGCCCGGAATCAATCCCGCTCCCTGGGGTCAGCAGTATAGCACTATAACCACTAAACCACTGCGGCAGTAGTACAATATTCTTTTTTAACATAATAATATTATTACTATGCTAAAAACGCTTCATAACTGCTATTTATGCATAATGGTTTCATTACCCGAGAAGAGTAATCGTAAGATGATTCATGTAACTAAGTTTCCAAAAAACTTCCCTATAAAGGAACAGTTTTCTTTTTAATGTGAGTAAATGGTATACACCTTTTAAGAAGAAAAACTCACGTATGACGGATAACTGTTTTTTGCGCAAGTATGCAAATTTCGTGTGTACGTATGTGATTGCCAATATTTAGTCTGTACTGATCATCGCATCTCCACATAAAGCAATGAACAGTGCTTCTAACTAAAGAAATGAAATCTGCCCGTCACCATTTAAGGCCTCTTGACTTTATTTAACAATCATTTCTTCACGTACAGTTTCCTCATTCAGCTACACATTTTGTTTGCGTAGATCCTGGTCCCGTATCGACTGGACACCTGCACTTTGGAGGGCATCCTGTGCCATTACCACAGCCCTGAAAGAGAAGTTAGAGGATGCATGAGCGACAACCCTTTAATCAGAAAAGCCGACATCTCTCTCTGTCTTCAATTAACTGTAGAACGGCCGTTTTAAAACGCAAAAGCTACAAGGAGTTACAGTTTTGTTAAAATATTCAAGCTGGTTCATTCCATCAAGCTCTTTACAATACCGTTCAATAGTTCTAGCGGTTTCATAAGGTATTGATGGCGAAGGCTACCAGTAAAAGGCGTGGCGCAGCGGTCATTTCAATGTAGTAAACCAATTTGCGTGACACTTCCTCGCTTTTGCTAGCGTTCGTACGACTCCACGTGACGTATCTCTTCACGCCGTTTTGCAGGCGTACCTTTGCGTTTTCATCCAGGAACCTTGTCTGTAGTGGCTTCCAGTCGCCGACTGTCGTAATGGCAAACATAAGATCTTTTTCGGACCCACGGATCACGGCATTCAACGGTGTCGTAGATTAGACAAGAACCGTCTACACGCAGCATTTTATGAGAAGTGTTTATTTAGCAATCGGGCAGGCGATGCGACCGGGCCCGATCACGCTATCGCGCTATACTCTTGAAAGCGAAGCTCAAGCGCCCTACTAAATTTTTAGCTATAGTATTGCTCTGTACAGTGTCTATAGAAAATCATATAGAAGAGAAGCGGATAAGTACTATGACCTGAAATGATCGACAGAGCAACAGATCAGTGAAGAACACTGCAGGTAAAACAGTACTTGACTTTTGCGCAAAGGGCACTCTTTCGTACACACCAGCGATGCGCCGGCCATTTATCCAACACCATCCAAGGTCATGCGAGCTGTTGCCGCTAGGACACTTGCGTATTTGTTTCTCGTATATACAACGTGTTGGGTGGGTAATGGGTTGTCATCAGATGACGCCACATACCCGGAGGTGCACCGCTGGCATTTTTTTTTGTTAGCCCTCTGACGCAATAAAGAAATGGAGCTTCTCAGCTTTGTGTCGCGTGCGTGATCTTGGGTGGAAAAATCCACTCAATCAGCGTTTCTAAGAGTTCGGGCGGGCTGCGTTTGCAACAAAACCAACAGATTATGGGCCCAGGACGACGCATCGACCTTTTTTTTTTTTTTTTTTGAAGAAACATGAGTGGATTGCCTCGGTTCAGAGAAGAGACGCGACCACGTTGAAGGATAAAAGCGTCAAGCTGCATCGTCATCGCCGCAACATGCCGATGTCTTCGGAAGGTTAGACCGGCGTAAATACTGCTAAGCTGTGAGGAAGAAGTGGCCGACAAGTGATGTACATCCGTGACAAAAGTGAGAGGCGCGTTTCGTTTCTTTTTCTCCTCAAAAAGATGGGCCGGGACGCGTCGGGCGTGGGTGCGGCAAAAACTTTCGGGAAGAAGTGACTGAAATCTGTGCTGCAAGTGGTGTGTTCGTCGTTAGAAGCACGAGACATCGTACATCTACGATTGTCGGAAAGAAGTGATTGGCAAATCGTTTCTCGTGCTTTCTAGTGACAGAAGTGTCGTGAAGAAGGGCAACAGACGTACCGGTCCTGGTGGACGTTAGCGACATAATTGTCGGGTGAGAAGTGACTGACAAAATTTTGTGTGTGCGCGCTAGTTAAAAAGCTGCTCCGGAAAAGGCAGTGCGTTCGAGCATGTCGGCGTCAGACGAGTTCAGACTGCCCAAGTTCTCGTCCGACATTTACCACACATGGTGGATAAGGACAAGAGCAGCTCTCGTACAGAAAGGATGCTGGCAGGCGATCGACCCTGGTTTCTCGGCGGGAGCTATGAACGAGTGAGGGAAGGCGATCGACAACAACGCACTGATTTTCGTTTTCCTTGTAGTGGAGGACAACTACTTGGACGGCATTTGGACATGCACAACCGCCAGAGACGCTTAGAATACGCTAAAAGACATGCACTCCAAGTTTAGACTCTTGCATATACTCCAGCTGATGAGTGATTTTTTTAACGTGAAAATGAGGAGAGACGAGTCAGTGCAAGATTACTTCGGAAGATTGGTGAATCTACATGGGAAGTTGTCCAATGCAGGTTATCCATTTACAGACAGAGAGGTTGCCTTAGTGATGTTGATGGGACTTCCTGAGACGTACGAGCAACTCATTCTCGAATTAGAGCAAGATGAAGAAACGGTCACGACCACAAGAGTGAAGACAATATTGTTGATCGAGGAGAAGAGAAAGCTGCGTCGTAGCGAAGAGTGTACGAGCGATGAAGAGAGTCGGACAAGGGCCCTGATCTCAAAGGCACGGTCAAAGATTGAGAGCAAGCAACACAACGAAAAAGTTGTGGGGGTCTCGAAATGAGAGCGCCGCTCTCGGAGCACACGGACACAGTAGACACGGTCGAACCAAACCAAACATCGTGTACATTTATTGAACTACTTTTACAAGAACGAGCTCGCTAGCCGAATCAGGTAAATCAAACGCTATAACAACCTTAAACAATTATTATGCCAATACACTCAATCAACCTAACAAACACAAGGTAATGCGAAGGCGGCGTCGCGGACGGTCGACTCACCACGAGGGGCCCGACGGGAAGCGACCCGCGGCTGTCGCATCCCGCCTATCCCCCCGCAGGAAGACGTCCGTCCCGATCGCCTCCCCAACGCCAAAAAGAGGTAACACGAAGGCGGCGTCGCTGACGGTCGACTCACCACGAGAGGCCCGCGGTGCCTTCCCCACGGACCCACCGCAGGAGCCGCCCGTCCACGCCAGCCGCCAAACGCCAAAGAGACTCTTTCTTCCCGTGCGCCCACCAGCTTCGCCGCCCAGCGGCGCTACCGTGCTAACCTTAACGATGATGACGATAATCACCTGCACGAGCACAGCGCCACCTTCCGCTCGGCGGCTGTCAACTCAATCTGCGGCTTATCCGCGAGACGCGCGCGCCATGAGGTGCAAACGACGTTACAGGGGTGATAGCACCCTCACAAAGTACATCAACCCACCGTCAAGAAGGATGAGAAGAAATAAGCAGACAAAAGAAATAAGCGAGAAACTAGGTGGAAAGCAACTTATCTGTCCATGTTTGCTACGGCTACTGTATGCGACTGGTTTTTTGTGTCTAAGATATGGTATGTGATGCAAGTGCTGTACTGTTCACGGGTCAATGTGCAAAAGTTACATAGGGTGTTTGCAATATTTGTGTGGGGGGTCCAACTGGGAAAGGTGCAGTCGTACGAATTTGTTTAGACGAGCGAAGAGCGGAGGCCTTGGGCTATCACATTTGTTCATCAAGCAGTTAGCAAACAGGTTTTTCTTTTTCCGTGAGGCAAGCGACTCGCTGTGACGATTGATGGGCTTGGAGTGATGGCCTTAGTCGATACTGGCGCAGACTTTTCTATTATGAGTGAGCGACTGGCAGACGAACTCAAGAAAGTCAGAACAGAATAGTCGGGGCCTTACATTCGAAACGATGGAGGCGAGATAATGGTACCCACGGGCAAATGTACAGCAAGGCTCATGATCGGGAATGTACCTTTTGTAGCCTAATCCGTTATCCTACCGGAGAGCTGCAAACCTCTGATACTGGGAATGGACTTCTTAAGAGAGTACGGTGCCGTTGTCAACATACGTGACGGCGTGATAACATTCGCCTCTGGCAAACCCATGACCCATGACGAATACCAAGAACCCAGGGTGTTAAGTGTGGTCGACGAAGACGTCTGCGTGCCGCCGCTGTCATGTAGTCTTGTTTTCGTCTGTAATGAAGACGCCATAGCCGAGCGCATCATTGCCCTTCTCTTTCGCCAGGGCATTGCCATCCCTCGTCGCATCGTCAGCTTAGTTGATGGGCGTGCGGACGTGCTTCTGACGAACTTCACGAATGAGCGACGGCACATCGGTAATGGCACTGCTGTGGCATATATCGAGGAACTCGACTACTCTTGCGACTGTCTTGCTATGCAAGGGGAAGCAACGGCTTGTTCAGCACCGCTTCCACCATCTGTCGACATCGGTCCGAGTTCAACACCGACTGAAAGCTGCCATCTTACGGAGCTGCTTGACCAGTTCAAGGACTGTTTCTCCTCTACGTCACGAGTGGGTCAAACGCCTCTGACTAAACACCGTATCATGACGGAAGAAACAGCAAGACCCATCTGACAGAACCCATATCCTGTCGTTCAGAAAGAATGTGAAGTAATACAGCAGCAGGTCAAGAAGATGCTAGAGGATGATGTAACCCAGCCATCAAAAAAGCCCTTGGGCATCACCGGTGGTACTCGTGAAAAAGAAAGATGACAGCTTGCGTTTCTGCATTGATTGCCGTAAGCTGAACAACGTTACGAAGAAAGATGTTTATCCGTTGCCACGGATCAACGACTCTTTGGACAGGCTACGGCATGCGCGCTACTTCTCGCCAGTGGATCTTAAAAGCGGATACTGGCAAATAGAAGTAGATGAGCGCGACCGAGGAAAGACCTCATTCGTGACCCCAGACGGGCTTTATGAATTCAAATTCGTCTCAACTCCAGAGAAGTGAATGAGTACAACTTAATGTGATCGTGAGTGAGTGCGAAGTTTGAGAAAAAAATTCCCCATCTCCCGCTAAAGGGAACCAGGTGTGGATGCGAAGCAGCGGGGAGATAATTAGCGTGAGCGGGAGGAACGTCGCCGCTCTCATTTCACGGCAGTGGTCCGGGCGCTCATCGCGGCGCTGCACAGGAGAGAGAATGAGGCGCGCGCGCTCCGTCATTTTCATCTCCGCGGAACTACCGTGGCGCCCCCCAGCGGAGTATGCAGCTGTCACACCACCTGTCATGCGCACCGCTCCGTAGAGGATTCCTAGAGGAAAGGACGGGGGGGACTATAGGAGAGGAGGTGCATGCGCTGGGGGTGTGGGATGCGGGAGCCGCTCCGTAGAGTAGAGGATTCTTAGAGGGGGGAGAGGACGCGCATGCGCTGTGAGGATGTGGGAACCGCTCCGTAGAGTAGATGATTCCTAGAGTAGAGGAAGGGGTTGAGCGTAAGAGAGCATAGGGGAGGGGACGCGCATGCGCTGTGGAGGGGTGTGGGACGCGGCGGCCGCTCCATAGAGTAGAATTCCTAGAGGAGAGAAAGGGGGTGAGCGTAGGAGAGAGAGGGGGGAGGGAACGCGGGCAGGACTAAGCCCCCTCCAAACACATGCAAGCAAGATTAAGGAATGGGGTCAACCTGGGCGACAGACACCACCTGCCTAGCCATTGCTAAGCAGCCTCTCTGTGCTCTCGGCCATGACTCAAGGAATGGGGTCAACCTGGGCGACAGACACCACCTGCCTAGCCATTGCTAAGCAGCCTCTCTGTGCTCTCGACCATGACTCTGATGACTGTGTTAGGGTTGACGGCCTTCATATTACTACAGTGTTCTGTTTCGCATAATGGGTGCTTCCCTACTTCATGAAAGTGGCCGGACGCGGCACGGGGGGACGGGGGACGCGGGACGCGGGAGGGACGGACAGAGCCCGAGCATAAGATGCTTCGCATCTAAAAAAGAAAAGTTACGGTGAGTGAATGTTCTCTTGTAGTGTCAACCTATGCAAGTCAAGCCCGGACCACATGAGTGCTGACTAGCTATACTGTGCCCCAGCCTTGCTCGACTGAGGGCAACGTTCGGAATTTTCTTATGCACCGTTTCATGAGTGGAAAGAATATATCCGCAGTAGGCTTTGCTGCCAAAAATTCTTTAGAGGCTCCGGGAAATATAAACCGCGAAGAGATGGAGTGCTCCGCTTCTCTGCTCAGCTTTTCTGGCCATATTTGGCTATGCATTATATGTATGATGTTGCATTAATTCAGTTATTTTTGCTTTTATGGCTCTGTAGTGCTTTTATACGTAACCTCAATATTGGACCCACGGAACGTTATTTCTTTCTATTTGCAAGACTTCTAAAAAAAGGCTAGTGGCAGAGCGGCCACAACACCACATCCTACTCAAAGCATACTTATTTCTCAAACTGCTAAGACTCTTAATTATATAACTTCTTCATGAAGACATTCGATAAGACTAACTTCAAGAAAACACTGAAAAAAATACGACAAAATAAAGAGATGTTTTGGAAATATCTTATCTTTGTCCACTAAATCTCCTCTACATGAACTTTCATAATCATTGAAAATGTATCATATATTTTTTTGCACTTGTAGTTACAGCCATACGGAATGAGGACCTTACAGAATGATAAGCAGTTGTATAGAGATCCGGATTCTTGCCCGCTAAATATATCAAATGCACGCAAGCAGGGTTCCGGCTTATTAAAAAGCAAGCAGTGCTGGAACAAACTGGCGAAGCTTGCACTGAGCACTAAGCCGTCCAAGCCTTGAAACAGCGAAACTTGACGATTCTGAAGACTAATGTGGTTTGCTTCTAGGTTGTTGCTGGGCCTTAGCTAGGTGATGAGGGTTGTCTCTAGGTTGTTTCTAGGTCGTTTTTAGGTCGTTACTAGGCTTTATCTAGGGGATGCTAGGTTGTGTCTACGTCCAAACTCCCGAGACAGAAACTCGTGCTGAAACCAAGCGTTCGCACATCTCATACAGTCATAGACACGACATGAATGTCCCACAATAGAAAAACTGGTGCTGAAACCAAGCGTGCGCACCTGTTATAGATCTACGGGCACGTCTGCGTTAGCGTAGGCCTTCCATCGCTTCGGAGTCTTGTTGTAGCCGCCGCTGCCTTTCCCGACCCCTAGTGTTGCGCTAACTGGTGCCTTCTTGCGTTTTAGTGGACCAGTGGCGAGCTGTGGTATTTATCCAATTTCTGTGGCACATAACCGTCTATGGTGATCATAGTTGCAAGCAGCCGCTGTTGCTTTTGCTGTTTCCTAGTTTTGGACTAACTATTGCCTTCTTTTTTAGTGTAGCAGTGGCGAATAGCGGAATTGATCTACATTCTGTGGCACATACCGGTTTGGTTGGCTAACTGTTGTCTTCTTCACTTTTATTGGACCAGTGGTGAGCAATGGGATTTTCGAAATTGTGTGGCACATACCCGTTTATTTTTTGGGATAGGTTCCGACACATTACGACTAGCTTAAACAGCTTCGCCGTTGAAAGTGTCCATGGCATTGAGGACGTCCTTCTCGAAATGATTTGGTCACCAGAGTGCTACTAGCGCGGCACTACTGAGGAGGCACCCGCACCCCGCATGGTCGTTTTAAGAGAAGATGCAGGGAGAGCTCGTGTGAGAGCTCAGTGAGTACCGACTACAGAAGAATTTCGTGAATTATACGTGGCACACATAGTCGGGTCCTCATGGAAGGATATGTGTTAGCAGAAATGAAGGCAATCTGACTTGTGGGATCACTAAAATAAATGTTGCTGCCCAAAGAAAAATTTCGTTTTCATGCAGTGGTTCTCGATAACCTTCATATTTTTTTTTCCATTTCACTACAGATCATTTAGAATACGTTCATAACCTATTCCTATTCAGTTTTTCCTATTTTTGGTTTAAGCTACGTATGTAATTTTCAGTGCGCTTCGTGGATGTCAAATGCGCAAAACATATCTGTGCTCTCTGATGTCGCAGCGCACCAAGCAACCCCACGCGTACAAATATGATTCCGAATCATTCACTGCGGTGTCTCTCAGAGTTAATTTGCAGTGTTCAGTCAGAAAGGAATACATTCATAATCACACAAAAACTGAACAGTCATACGTGATTACATATCTCATAGGATCTTCAAACCTACATGCTTCTCTTACCCTTGCTCTAGGGTCTCATTGGAGTGGCCGTAAGTAACAGTTAGTTAATTAGATTTTTTTTAAGGCGCAAAAGCATCTGAGGCTATAATGCGCCAGGCCCAAGCAGATAGGTAACTATCTGTGGAATTATGCCGTTCACAGCTTATTTAAAAAGAGACATTTTCTTAAAAGTTCAACACTGAAAACAAGGGTAGAATGCGATATCTCCAAGAAGTAGACCAGGGTAGATAGGCGTGTGTTGTTCGTATAGTTGGCCGAAATATTTTCGTCTGTGCGTATTAAGATTTCTATAACTGTTAAGGGTTTTTCACATTTTTCAGGTTTTGAAAAATCAGGTACCAATATATGAAAATTGTAATAAATTTAGGAGGCCTCAGGCCATCGTCTGTTCGATCCTACAAGAATCACCCAGCAAGGGGCTGAGAAAGGGAAGTTATGTTGATCAGTAGCAATGTGATGGTAAAGAGGAAGGCAGAAGGTAAAACCGAGGATAGCCGTGTGTAATATAGCTCAGTAAGGTAATGTTAAAGCTAAGGGTAAGCAATAGAGGGTAAACAATATCATAACCACGCACAGTATAGCATGCCAAAGGCCGGTAAAGCGAAGTGATGGTGAGGAGGGGTGATGTGAGGATTATGAAGGGGGAAAGTGGGACAGAAATCATTATAGGAAGCGATCAAGAAACATGAATGAAAGAAGACAGAAGATGAACAAGATGTAAAGAGAAACTAAAAAAGAAGGAAACATGAAAGAAAGACGAAGGAGAAGAATGAAAAAGAGGGAACTTGACCTGCGTTCACGAGGTGGTGGCACTTGCATGCTTGCCAGTTCTGCTGTTTACTCTAATGTCATAGGCGTGTTACTGTCTTTAATTTTTTTTGTTAAATGGGGAGAGCAAATGGGATGTTTAAGAGGAAGATATGAAAGATTTCACAGCAAAATACTCACATAGTGGGGACAGTATGTAATTTTGTTTCGGAATATAGTTCCTGTGCCACCAGCACTGCATCGGTAACTGGAAATGTAAAAACTGACTTGTATACTAGCGCTGGCAAAAATGACAGTGAGCATTAACACGCAATCTCGTTCTTCAAGTGACAGTCTCTAAAGGCAATACCGCAGAAGCAGCTCTGCTTTGGCATCAAAGTTCATGTCTATTTTAACCATTGATCTCCAAACGGAATAACAATTGCTTAGCAATAATTTCTCCACATGACTCATCAACATTTTTACTTAGAACACAGCCGTATAAATGTAGAATAATAATATTAACCTCGGGCGTTTTACGTGCCAAAACGTTTTACTTGCCAATATGAGGCACGCCGCAGTGGTGGGCTTAGATATATTGACAATCTGCTGTTTCTCAACACGCACTGACAACGTACAGTTAAGGAAGTCGGGATATCACACTTTGTCATGCCATGATTAGTTCGCGTTATTACATAGTAAGCACCGCATCAGTCAAGCATGATTTTACAGCGGAGCTCTTAATGTCTATGGGGGGCAGTGTGTTGTAGATAGAAAATCATCAACATGATGAACCGGTACATGGCACATCCGTCCGCTTTTTCACCCCCTTTCTCTTCTTCGTTTTCTTCTTTGTACGAGAAGACGTGTGCCGATTTTTCTGGCGAGGGATGCCCTAACCTGATGGGCGAGAGAACGAGTTCCGAGAGAGACACAAGAAGGGAGGGAAATAAAAAGAGAGAGCGAAAGGAATATACACAAAGAGAGAGAATTTCGTGGCTCAAAAAAAATGTGCTGAAGGGAGATTCGAGCTTCTGTACCCCCGATTCGAATGAAAGTGTCCTCGTCCCTCGGCTATCCAGGGACGCCGACAGAGTAGGGCATAACTCTGTATAGTATAGTACAACAAGGTGCTGCGTCAGGAAATTGAGGGTAAGGAGGAGGGAAAGGAGGATGGAATAACGAGCGCATATGAATAGATAGATAGATAGATAGATAGATAGATAGATAGATAGATAGATAGATAGATAGATAGATAGATAGATAGATAGATAGATAGATAGATAGATAGATAGATAGATAGATAGATAGATAGATAGATAGATAGATAGATAGATAGATGAGAGAAATAGAGGAAAGGGTAGAAGGCGAGAGACCGACTACTGAAAGAGAGAGAGAACGAAATGAAAAAGGGAAGAAACAGAGAAAAAGAGAGAAGGCATAGACATGTATAGTGCAGTATAGCAAGTATACTTTGCCGTGTGGCATAGAAAAACTAGCATCCTCATGAACCGTCTGGCAGCCAACAAGGAGGGCCGCGCCCCTGGGTTCATGGACACCGAGGCGTCGCGGTAGTGCGCAACCTACAGCGCATACCTGTGGTGGGCGACCGCGACATTTCGAAATGGCCTCGTCATCTTTGCGCCAGATCGCGGCTCTTCACGCGCCCTTGATGACTGCCGCCATGCGTGCGAGCAGCCCGTGGCCCTGACAATGCCGTTGGACGTCCCAACGTTTACTGGCCAATACGCGAGGGAATCAGTCGCCGATTTCATCGATGAACTTGTCACTTTCAAGACCGTTACTGGCATCTCGGAGCTCGATGTGCTTGAGCGGGTTCTGCCTTTTGCCTGCGCCATATAGTGGCTTATTGGCTGCGCCTCCAGCATCTCTTCCTGTCTCGTGAACAGTTCGTCACGGCCTTCCGAGCGGATTTCCTACGTGTGAAATATGAATACCGTGTCCGCTGCGAGCGCGACGTCAAAACACGACGTCCAAACGAGGGCATCAGTGCATATATTGGGGCAATGCAGGAGATGTTTCGCGGGACAGATCTCTGCGCTCCTGAAACCGGGAAGGTTTCCCACGTTCTGCGGTGATGCCACCCTCGTTACCGGCCCAGTAGCAACAGATGTCCCCAAAACGCTAGTATAGTGCCTGAAATACTGCCTATTTTTCTTCGCACTCTTCAGCCGCGTATAAAGGGGGGATTGTAAAAGCTCTCAAAAGAAGCAGAAAAGCTCCCAATGCGTTCCGTTCAAGCCCCCGAAATTAGTTAGATAAAACAACCACGAAAGTTGCCTCCTAAAACTCTGCAAATACCCTCTTTTAACTCCGTTTACCTTGTAAACAAACCCTGTTAAGCCTTCTGCACCACATATCGACTGTGTATCTCGAAAACGGAGCTATTTTATGGGCAGTATACGGCTAGCAAAGCCTGATCACTCAAATTTAAATGAAATACGAGCATTATTAGATGTGAAGCATCTTATGGCGAAGCTTAATCCGGTGGTGGTGGTGGTGGTGGTGGTGGTGTGCCGCGTGCCCACCCTTACTGCGCATGCGCAAACCCTTTAAAAAAATAAAAATAAAAACCTCCTCTCCCCCTCTCTCTCCTTTAGGCATCCCTCCCCGCGGCAACCACACCTTCACTGCGCATGCGCCTCCCCTCCTCTCTCCCCTCCTACGCTCCCCCCTCTCTCCTCTAGGCATCCCTGCCCGCGGCGTCCACACTCCCACTGCGCATGCGCGTCCCCCCTCTCTCTCCTCTCTCCTCTAGGCATCCCTGCCCGCGGCGTCCACACTCCCACTGGGCATGCGCGTCCCGCCCTCTCTCTCCTCTTCTACGCTCCCCCCCCCCCCCCTCTCTCGCCGGCGACGCGGACGCAGGCAGCGTCTGCTAGCGAGTTTCTTGGTTGAAAAAACCGTTTGCTCGCGCTGCACAACCGTTCACTGGCCACCCCGTATATATGGAAATGGATTTTGACCTGCAAGGTGGTGCCGGTGGGAGATTTCTCCTGTGCGTTGTTGAACAATAAAAATTCGCAGCGTGCGCGTTAACTAAAAGCGGACTGCGGGTCTCTGTGTCCAGTCGGAGTCTGCTGTCTCTCATTGCCCATTAGCAGCGATTGGCATGTTCCAGTAGGAAACACCACTGCATCACTGCGTGCTTTGCGCCTCCCCAGTTTTCTCTCCTGCGCAACGCTCCGATGAGCGCCAGCGTCAACACCGGCGCCAGTGTAAGCGTTAGCGCCCGCTGCTTCACATCTACACATGGTTCCCTTCAGCGGGAGATGGTGTAATTTTTTTTTGAATGAATGGGTTTAATAATGCAGGCCGACGGCTGGAAATATTCTAAGTGGACGGCTATCACTTCGACAGGCACCGCCCTTTCGGCCTACGTACCCTAAAACCTTCTTTTGAAGTTGTTTTTGCGTAGTACCTTTAGGATGCAAGTTAAGAGCCGAGCCCAAAACTCCCTAAAAGGCTCAAACGCGTTTGCTGTGTAGGGTCTTCTTATCAATATTCACTTACGATAGAGTTATCTGCTCTCACTGAAATTATCCGGAATCCTGCACTACAACGTCTCTAATAGCCTCAGTTCCTTTGCGAAGCTAAACCCCTCAATTAAATGATCCGTATTTGAGGCATTGCATGCTGAAGAATCCGTATTGCGATATGAAACAATATTTTGTGCTAACTTCTAAGTAAAGACATAGCTTGAAAAGAATGGAGCATATTTCACTTACACAGCAAAGCAGAGCATGAAAATCAGGAACGTTACTGTATATCTGCTCATGGCCATTGTGCTCAGGAAGCCAGACTGCGGTTCTCCAGTTTAACGGGGCAATTTTTCCTCCCATTTATAGTACCACTTACATTACCTCGCAAAAAAAAAAGTGATACGTTTCAATGTCGTCAAAGTGCCAGATCAGAGGTCGATTTCAATGACGCTCTTCAATTGCCGGTTCGTGATTCCACAAAAAGTCGAACCAGGGCTTCCTTTCCTTGCATTACTTCCTTAAACAGGGCACATACACACAAAATAAGTGGAAGCAGTAGGCTGCCGTGTCATCAAGCTTCCACATCAGGGGTCGCGAAATTCCGACAAAAGAGCCGAAAAGTTGTTTTGTTCACATTCCCGTGTTCTTTATATTAAGTAAACAAAGGATTGACGCAGACACGCATATTTTCATTATGATTGAACTCTCTGCCTCTAAAGGAAGCTTTTTGTTCTGCACCAAACTGATAGTCTTGTCAATTACCACAAATGTCTTGTACCACCACAAATATATATATAGATATATATATATATATATATATATATATATATATATATATATATATATATATATATATATATATATATATATATATGTGTGTGTGTGTGTGTGTGTGTGTGTGTGTGTGTGTGTGTGTGTGTGTGTGTGTGTGTATCACCATCTTTCAAAATAACTTCCCCTCAGCCTTTGTTCTTTAAACAGGCCGTTTCCTTCGGGTGAGGCGGGGGGAAGAGGGGACTAACCCCCAAAAATGTTTTTTTTTGTTTTTTTTTCCTGCCGAAGTGTGTGTGGACTGACCTGTGAAGGTAGCGTTTTGAAAAAAAAAAAGCGTGCGCACCAACAGCTGGCGTGCTGCAATGAAATATTAAGTGAAAGTAAATAAATTTCCTTCCGCAGCTTAGGTTTAAACACTGCTCCCCGCTGTCCGAAACAGAGTACCCTGACCACTAGACCACACACCATGCCCTCCCAATGCGAAATAAACTCTCGGAGCACATCATCTGCTCCTGCCCTGCCCTGGCCGGTGAACGATGCGAGATGGTGCGCCGCTACCGCCTGCTCGGTCTCCCTGCGGCAACTGTGGAGGACTTCCTCTTTCCCGCACGGTCCAGGATAGCAGCCCTGCGAGCCTTTCTCAAGTTTGCGGTTCCTGCGGACCTCGACGCCCTATAGACGAACGCCTTGGCTTCGTCCTTCCTGCCTGGACTGACAAGACACTCTCTTGTCGTCTACTCACCCCTCCTCGCTATCTTTACTTCCCCCTTCCCCATCCCTAAAGGCGCTGAGCCGTGCCCCCCACGACGGGAGGCAGAAAATAGCGTCCTTTTATTTTCTTCTTCTTTCTCTCTCTCTCTCTCTAAACTGTAAGCATATGAATGTGCTCTACCCGACTACGCAAAAAGTAATTGGGAAAAGGCACATGTAGTATAGGCACTTGAGTGAAATATTTCGTTTTGATGGACCCAAAGGGCCTTTCACCAGGTCACATAACAAATTTTAGTTAGACGCTGGAAGTTATTGTGTGTCCAATGAATAGCATTATGCCACAGCATTTTTTTTCAGTCGGTTTATTACAAGCTCAGAAAGCCAATATTTTGAAGCGGCGCGAAACCAAGATGCGAAGAGGCGATCTCGAAACTTTTGCCACTTGCCCCGCTAGGATTCGGAAGCCAAGTTCATTCCCTGCCCTCTTCGACATCCCAGCGGGAGAATCACAATAGGCATACGCATGAACAAGTCATGCGCACGCCAAGTCCCATGCGCATGACGTGCCCGAGGAAGCCCGAGCCCCCGAGCAAGCGAGCGGTGTTTTTTGGTGTTCGGCCAGCGTTCTGTGTTACCTAATGCCTTTAACGGGCACGCGAGTGGCAGTATCATGAGCCATTGCCACATGAACATTTTGTTAGACGCGAGAGAATAAAGGAGCCTAATGAGTGCTCCAAGGCGCCAGAAAATTACTTTCGTTGTCAGGGCTGTTGTCCTCTCGACGCACAAACCATGAGAGCAGGAACGCATGCAAACGGAGGCAGATCAGTACCGCATCTTGATGCCATTTGCAGTAAATAAAAAATAAACACCCGCACACAATCCGGCTGTGTGTCCTATTATTTCTCTCAACTTTCATTAATTTATTCCAGCAACATGTTATACAAACTACACATGTCGCGTGAAATGATTGTTGCAGTGTCACGCGCAGCTTTGAGCTACGTCAGAGCACAGATGTCTACGTAGAGCACCGACGTCAAAGCACTCAGAACTACGTAGGGCCGTTCCTTGTCGTACGTCATGCCCTCCTTCTTTGGGCGCGCGCCTATGATACGAAGGGCAAGCGGCGTTCACCTTGAAATTTGACCTATTTCAGCGGCGCCCAAACTTCCGCAGACATGATCGTGAACGCCCATTAGGCTCGTCAACTCAGAATGTTCAGACACGGCGAGGGGCCTTTTAAGGGCACAGGGTACGGTAATTTTTTTTAAATATCGAAATCTCGTTTTTTCCATGTTTAAAATGATAAGACCTGTCTTAACAATATGCAGTGCCCCACGCAATTTCGTGCGCTTTGGCTGAGCCAAAAAGACCAGGTTTTCGAGACCAACCGAGGAGAAGCCAAGCCCCGTTTTCTCAGCCAGTGCACAACCTGAGCTTTTTGCCTCAAGTGATTTTTTTTAAAAGTCAACACTGGTAGTTTCCCTAGGGTTCGAGATATTAAAAATGTATTCCGGCTGTTTAAAAACACCTGGGATAGCTTTTTTTGCACGTGTGCATTCACCAAGTCCACTTACCTTGTGAGTGTGTGAGACGCGCGCGGAGACGTGGTTCTCTGCATTTCTTTTGAGTTTAGTCGCACCTAGGATGATATTTTTTTGCAACACCAAAACATATTCTCGTGTTGTCAAATCAAAGAAACTGTTTAGAAAGCGCAGTATAATTGGAAATCGACAAGCTTCGGCTAAAAAAACCAGACCGGGAGCCCTCTTGCGAGCATTTCAGCAAGTATGCTTTTTCCTCATTACGTGTCACCGCAACGACAAATGCCACCTGTAATGACAATGACTACGCTTTGATTCATGTGGAGCTTCTGCAAACAGTGATTGCGAGTAACTGTGTCTGCAGAAAATGCAGACGAACCATGGCTCTCGTAGGGAACACAATGGAATGTGTTCTTTTGAATGGAAACACTAAAAACTGCCACCTTTGAAACTATTCTAACTTTCAAAAAAGCTGCATGGCTAGAGTAAACGTCGTCAATGTCGTTTGGCATATCACCGAGGCGCAAGACTTTTATATGCCTGGGTGAGATGGACCGTCATCGACAGTATTGAGTAATTACAGAGACAGAAGATATGAGAAAACAAGAGAGGGAACCAGGAAAGCAAGAAAAGACGCGAAAAGCTCATTCGTGTGATGACTACAAGGCAACTTTATATTAATGAAATTGTTCAGTACATCTTTTTGAACAAGCCGCGAAATGAACTTGTTTTCCCGCTTGTACTCTCAATATCTCGAAATCATTTTTTTCCAATATTCGCCACATTATCCACGGAACTTGAAAAAACAGAAGGCTGACATTTAAGCAGAATGAACCAGACATTAGTACAAAGCTGCTGAACTAGAACTGTGTACGTATACGGAATAGTTTTAATTGTTTTGGCAGCTTTTCATAAAAAAATAATAACTAAGATTACTTGCTTTGCTTAACAAAGTCACCAAAATGTCAACAATTTAAATACAACTACAACTCTAGTTCGTTTGCAAAAAGAGACGCCGACAAATGAAGTGGAACAAACCCTAACGCTTTATACATATTGCCGCAACCAATATGCAGCACGAGAACAACGAAGAGCACGAGCAGCCAGAAAGACGAGGTTCTCGCCCGATCAGCAGGTCAGTGCTTTGTTCAATTAAAGTGAGCTGTCCTGCATTTGACTTCTGCTGTGTCTGCGTCGTGACACTGGTGGAGGCGCTGGGTACATGTTCGGGACGCCTGCCAACAGCCCCGCATCTAGCCCTCAAAAACTTCCGCGCGTCGATACACCCGTTCACCGCACCAGCCGCCGCCTGTTAGGCCTGAGCCCAGAGTTCGGTCCTTTGCCACAAAGCATGACCGCGCCTGGAAGCAGTGGCCCCGACATGACCAGCCCCAGCACGACACAGGTGACCACGCCTGGAAGCAGTGTCCCCGACATGACCAGCCCCAGCACGACACAGGTGACTGTTTTGAATCCTCGTATCCCAGTGGACTTCCATGGCAACCCATATGAGGACGTCGATGACTGGCTCGAGGAGTTCGAGCGCACAGCCAACGTTAACGGGTGGAACGCCACACAGAAATTAGGCTACGTATATTTCCCCCTTCAAGACGGAGCCCGCACATGGTTCACGAATCGCGTATGGTCATCTTGGGACGAGTTCCGGCGGAAGTTCCTCGACACGTTCGCAAGCACCGGAAGACGAGAGCTTGCACAGCGAATCCTCGAGTCACGGATTCAGAAACCAAATGAATCAGCTGCGATGTTTGTTGAGGACATGGCGCGGCTATTTCATCGAGCAGATCCCGGTATGTCCGAAGCCAAAAAGATCAGCCACCTCATGCGCGGCGTTAAGGAGCAGCTCTTTGCTGGTCTCGTGCGAAACCCGCCTACAAGCGTCGACGAATTTTCGAAGGAGGCGATAGCCATCGAACGCGCACTGCAGCTAAGCTACCGCCAGTATGACCGCCTAACCAACAACGCACCAATCAGCGCGACAGCCGTGACCACAGTGACAACACCTGACGAGTCTTCTTTGCGCCAGCTGATACGAGAAATCGTGCAAGAAGAGATCAAGAAGCTCGTTGCCAAGCCGAATGACTGCGCAATTGCGTCAGTTGCAGAAGTTGTGCGCCAGGAGATTCGGCAAGCGCTTTCGCTTCCCGAGCCGACCACCAGCGCTCCAAGAGCAAGCTACGCAGACATTGTCCGCCGACAGCCATCTAACGTGCCGACAACACAGCAGTACCACCAGCAACAGCCGCCGACAGCGCCTTGGTACCGCAGGAAAACTTCGACGCCGATGCGACCACCGCTTCGCAAAACCGACATTCGGCGTACCCCTGATTATTGGCCCCTGTGCTTCCATTGTGGGGAAGCAGGCCACATCGTTCGGTATTGCCCTTTTCGCGTCGCAGGGTACCAAGGATTTCCGTCCACTGCTCCTCGGCGCCATTTCAACGAAATACCTGACGTCGATACGAGTCTGACGACCTCCCGGGACGTTTCTCCTGGGTTCCGGTCGCGCTCGCCCTCTCCTGGACGCTATTCTGCATCCACTAGACGCAGCACCACTGACATGCCGAGAGGCAGATCTCCCAGTCCACGCCTGTGAAACTAAAAGCAGCGACCTCAGGGGGGAAGGTTGCGACTCGTCGAAGTGCTGAAAATCCCCCCCCATTACTGCCGAACGAAGAGCCGAAAATTTCCAATGATTCGACGAAAGACAAGGTCGTTACCGCCGACATTTCACTGATGATTCACGGTCACGACGTGACGGCACTGGTCGACACTGGTGCGGACTTCTCGATAATGAGTGAGAATCTCGCACACAAGCTCCGGAAAGTGAAAATTGAATGGACGGGACCGCAGATTAGAGGAGCTGGAGGGCAACTACTCACACCTACTGGAAAGTGCACCGCAAAAATCAAGATAGGGGATTCCTCATTCGTCGCAACTTTCGTCATTCTTTCCGAGTGTTGCAAACAGGCAATCTTAGGGATGGATTTCTTGCGGGAATACGGTGCCGTCATCAATATACCGGACGGTGTTCTGACCTTCTCAGCGGACCAAAGCGCAGCGCTACACCGAAAGTCCTTGCGCGTCATCGACGACGTAACCGTACCACCGTTATCGTGCCGCCTTCTTTCTGTCGCGTGCAATACGCAGCATACTGGAGAAGGTGTCGCCGAACAAGTATCGACGCTTTTACTCTCTCGAGGTGTTGCCATTGCCAGAAGTCTCGTCAGTGTTGTGTACGGACAAGCAGAGGTCCTGCTGACGAATTTCAGCAACGAGCGACGACACATTACAGAAGGCACCACAGTTGCCTACTTCGACGAAATTGCCGAAATCCGCGAGTGCTTTGCAGTGCAGCAGGAAGAGCCGCATGCCGCGTTAGCCCTACCACCTGTTGACGTGAGCACGGATTTATCACCCCCGCAGAGACAGCGTCTAGTGGACCTTCTCCACCAGCTCAAAGATTGCTTCTCATCGACTTCAAGGGTCAATCAAACGCCACTGACGAAGCACCGGATAATAACGGAGGAGGCGGCAAAGCCAATTCGACAAAACCCTTACCGCGTAGCACCGAAAGAGCGCGAAGCAATCCAAGAACAGGTGAAGAAAATGCTCGACGATGACGTCATACAGCCGTCAAAAAAGCCCTTGGGCATCGCCGGTAGTGCTGGTTAAAAAGAAAGACGGCAGCTTGCGCTTTTGTGTCGACTACCGCAAGCTGAACCGCGTGACAAAAAAAGACGTATACCCATTACCGCGCATCGACGATTCACTTGACCGGCTGAGAAATGCACGCTACTTCTGGTCGATGGACCTCAAAAGTGGATATTGGCAAATTGAGGTCGATGAGCGCGATAGAGAAAAGACTGCTTTTGTAACGCCTGACGGGTTTTATGAATTTAAAGTCTTGCCCTTCGGGTTGTGCTCAGCTCCAGCAACATTTCAGAGACTGATGGATATCGTTCTATCAGGCCTTAAGTGGCAGACGAGTCTGGTATATCTCGACGACGTCATCGTTTTCTCGGAAACATTTGAGGAACACCTAAGAAGGCTTCTTTCGGTATTCAGAGCAATACCGTCGGCCGGCCTGACACTGAAACCCGAGAAATGTCATTTCGGTTTCAAGGAACTCCAGTTCTTAGGCCATGTTGTGAGCCACGATGGTGTTCGACCTGACCCCGACAAGATTGCGGCCGTCAGAAAATTTCCCGCCTCAACAGATAAGAAAGCAGTGAGACGTTTTCTTGGCCTCTGCGCATACTACCGAAGATTTATTGCCAATTTCTCGCACATAGCCTCGCCGTTAACACGCCTAACAAGAGAAGACGTTCCCTCCGTATGGGGCGACGATGAACAAGCGGCATTTGAAGATCTCCGACAACGCCTGCAGACACCACCTGTGCTTGCTCACTTTGACGAGGACGCTCCTACCATGATCCACACAGATGCAAGCAACGTAGGTTTGGGCACTGTACTCGTCCAGTGGCAAGACTCCGCCGAGCGGGTGATCGCATATGCAAGTAGGACGTTTTCCCGTGCCGAGTCCAACTACTCCACAACGGAAAAAGAATGTCTTGCTGTCGTATGGGCAGTTATGAAGTTTCGCCCATATCTCTACGGCCGTTCCTTCCACGTAGTCAGCGACCATCACTCCCTCTGCTGGCTGACCAACTTGAAAGACCCGTCTGGTCGGCTAGCACGGTGGAGCTTGCGCCTTCAAGAATTTGATATGACGGTCGTCTATAAGTCGGGACGGCAGCGCTCCGACGCCGATTGCTTATCAAGGTCACCGATAAAGCGCGACGATGTCACAGAAGATGATGACATGGCGTTTGTAGGAGTCGTCGACACCGCCACGATTTCGTGCAAGCAGAGGGAAGAAAACGAGTTGCTTCCCCTTATTGAATTTTTGAATGGCCGGACTACAAGCGTCCCTAGAACGTTTGCAAGAAGCCTGCCATCATTCTGCTTACGAAGTGGTGTACTCTATAAGAACTTTTCTTCCAGAGGCAGCACCCACCTGCTTGTCGTCCCGACGTCCATTCGTGAGGAGGTACTAAGTGCTTGCCACGATGAGCCAACGTCCGGTCACCTCGGATACACGCGCACATTGGCCAGAATCCAACAGAAATACTACTGGCCAAGGCTTCCAGCTGTTGTGAAGAATTACGTGCGCACGTGCCTCGATTGTCAACGACGGAAATCGCCACCTCTAAAACCAGCTGGACTGCTACAACCAGTTCAAGTGCCCACGGTGCCTTTTGCCCAAATCGGAATGGACCTTCTCGGACCATTTCCGACTTCACATACAGGAAACAAGTGAGTAATAGTCGCCACCGATTACCTTACGCGCTACGCGGAAACAAAGGCTTTGTCAAGTGGCACCGCAGTAGAAACCGCACGATTCTTTATAGAAAATATCGTTCTGAGGCCCGGTGCTCCGAGAATCATAATAACGGACCGAGGTACCGCTTTCACGGCCACGCTCCTGAAGACAGTGCTTGCGCTCAGCGGAACAAACCATCGAAAAACCACTTCTTACCACCCGCAAACCAACGGTTTAACAGAACGCCTCAACAAGACTATTGCCGACATGCTCAGTATGTACATCGACGTTGATCATAAAAATTGGGATGACATTCTACCGTACGTCACGTTCGCCTACAATACAGCTCAGCAAGAAACTACGCGAAGGACGCCATTTAGTCTTCTTCATGGCCGTGAAGTGACGACCATGCTTGACGCCATGTTACTGCATGACTGCGATGATACAGACTCGGACGCTTAAGCTTTTACTCAACGAGCTGAAGAAGCGAGGCAGCTTGCGCGCGTCCGAATCACCCGGCAGCAGAATTACGACGCACAACGTTATAATCTGCGACACCGATACGTCATCTATCAGCCAGGCGAGAAAGTGTGGGTCTGGAGTCCTATCCGCCGGCGGGGACTTTCTGAAAAATTACTGAAGAGGTATTTCGGTCCCTACACAGTAGTACGACGCCTAAGTGACGTTAACTACGAGGTCATTCCCGACAGTCCCTCGCGAACTCGCCAGCACAAACCAGAAATCGTGCACGTTGTGCGAATGAAGCCCCATTGTTCGCAGTGACTTGTGCCATACGTCTACTGCACCGTCTTTTGTAGTAGAGCATCGGGACGATGCTCTCTGGAGGGAGGCAAATGCCGCAACCAATATGCAGCACGGTAACAACGAAGAGCACGAGCAGCCAGAGAGAAAGACGAGGTTCTCGCCCGATCAGCTGGTCAGTGCTTTGTTCAATTAAAATGAGCTGTCCTGCATTTGACTTCTGCTGTGTCTGCGTCGTGACAATCTTGTAGTTTTAGAGAAAATATGTCTTAAAGAAGCCTCAAAATACATGGGAGGTATAGGGCATACGCACTGTGCACTGTACCCCTAAAGCGATCGGCGGCACAAGGCGTGAGGTGGATATTTCGCATTTCAGGAAAATTTCGACATCGAGAAAATTGAATTTCTAAGCCGCGTTTCCATGATCGCATTATGGTCTTTTCGTTGCGTAGTTCTACACGCTGACGAACGCTGCAAAGAACATGAAAGACGTCCCCACGATTCCGCCCGAAAACAGCATTCCGGGACGGCGACTACATACAACGAAAGAAATGAACTGCTACAGCGTGAAAGACTGGGCTAGTTGGTTTAACTTCATTGTGAAACGCAATAAGACGAAGACACGAGATGAAGGCCTGCAGAGGACAGGCGCTAGACCAACAACTGTTAGGTTTATGGCACAGAAAAGAAAAAAAAATACATGTAGTCTGACTGCGTGCTCATCATCACATTACAGATAATTGTCACTTTTTTCGAGCAGGCTAAATTCGCTATCATGAGGACAGATAGATGGGGCGGAAATGCAAACATCATGGTTGTTCTTAATGTGAAAGGCTTCTATGATTTCACGTGACCTTTAGTCAACGTGCCTGGAGGTGACATGCGTGCGATGAAACAAGTTTACAACCACAAGAGCGACATTGAGATAACAAATGTGAAGTAGGTCTACCTTTTTGTGTGTTGTTGCGCTGGCGTAGAAGAGAAGAGAGAATGAATATAAGAAAGGTAGGGAGGTTAACTATAGGCTACGTCCAGTTTGCTACCCTACACGTGGGGGTCTCGAGTTAGAGCAGGCACCAGTCTGTCCAAAATATTTTTTTCCTCAAGTTAGCGGGATGTTATAGAATACACCACATGCACATGGTAGACAACGGGTGCGATGATTGACGGAACACATATTCCTCTGAGACTGACCATTCTCCTTTCTGTCCATCGCGGCACATGCTTTTCCAACCTTACCACGGGCAGAAAAAACAACATTTACGTCATAGCCCCTCGCAATCTTTTGAAGCCTATGTGAAAGCCCACGGACATTTCGGATCACGGCAACATTCTTTGATATTTTGGTGGCATTGGTGCGCTGACCCAGTCGAGAAGCGGGCAGCTTTAATGATTTGAGCAACGTCAGCGAAATGGACGTTAAGGTGGACACAGGAGAGCCGGCATTCTTTAGCCGAGCCAATTGTCCCTTAAAGCTGACTTCTTTCCTGTGCATACGTTCCATGCGTCCTTCTTTTTGTATGAGCAGCGCACTTGAAGTGTCGAGCTGTGAAAGCTGTTAGTTTGCGCTCGTCCTGTGTGTGCACCTTTCGTGCGTCCTTGGTGCTTGAGCAGAGCGCTGCAAGTTTAGAGCTGCTTGCCGTTCTTTGCATGACATTCCAATATGTTGCTATCGCGTTTAATGCTTCGCCCTTGTGGCGAAACTGGCTTTTGTACGTGCTTGTTGATGTGTTTACACGAGGTTCACGATATGCGCGAGGTTCACGACAACGGTGCAATCATGATCATGGGCACTAGCTATCGGGATGAAGATGTAACCATTATAGGTATCAACGTTGGTGCATGCACCTCAAACAGTGCTATGGCTGTCAAACACCAATAGACTGTGTACAGGCTCTCATATATGAATGCACAAGAAACGCTCGACTACGTCTGTGAGGACCTGTTTCCCATTCGTGTTATACCGCTTCCTATGAGGGAAAGACAGAGCGACCGCGCTATCGCTGTTGTCAAGAGTGGCCTTCCGCAAGTGCTATGGATACGACATTTGTCATTCCATCGGAGGAAGATGCGCGGGAATCGAAGGAGCTCCAACATGCTCCGATGCGCGAATGGGCGCGAAAGTGACGTGAAGCCGACGCCGCATAGGGTGCAGCCTCAGGCTTCAATGGCTTTCTTCGTCGTAGTAGTGACTCTGAATGTTTTTTTATTAGACGTGTGGTTGTCACTACCGGTTTAGACATGTACGGTGTTCTCCCGACGCAACTCCAGTGCTATCCCACTTGTATTACTAATGCAACACGCGCATTGATATATCTACGAGACTATTATTCAGCGATGGAGCGTATTCCAAAAACGACAGATTAAGCTAGAAGAATATACTATGGTCAATACCATATACATAAAGCTATAGATGGTCAATTCAAACTAGCAGAGCTAAAGCCTTAATATACATTGTTTAAAAGGATGACGGTGACAGTAGAGCTGGAGGAGTTTATTGCCACATGCGCTTCTTTTTTATGCCCATGTAACAAGCACTGCCTTTCCCAAACCACACTCGAATGTCTGGCGACCTTTCATTATTTTACATTTGTCCGACAGGCTTCAGCTTACAAACGCGAAGAGTTGCGCTTATGTTTAACGCCGAATGTGTAAATACCGACGCACCTAACCGCAGATCAGATTATCGGTGGTGGACTGCCCGGGCACCATTTCGCTAAAATAAAAAGCTTCGGTTTGAACAAGCCGACAGCTGTCTTCTTCAACGCCACGTCCACGTGACATGCGGTGGAGGTTCTGCTTAATTCATGATCCGGACGCCCCCCGTGAAGCGCTGACGCAAACCGGGAAGAAGCCGTCGCTTACGACAACCCAGATTATTGAACGAGCCGCTGTCAGGAGGGAGTACAGCCAGAGTTAGGGCTGCTTCCCGAAACTACCAGGCAACCCAGTGCAATGACACGGACATCAACAAGCATGATCACGGTCGCACCGTTCTCTGCAGCCATCCTGATGCAGCCACCCAGGGAGCCACCGACCTTCCAAGCAAACACGGCTCTGACTTCAGCTCTGGCGCCATTAGTGCGAACCTGGCATAATTTTTATTTTTTCGTATTGAATTATCTGAACATGTGAAATCTCTTAACTAATGCTGTCGTCCATCTTGATAGCTCGGTGCAGAGGCTCTCACCTTGGGGAAATACAATACGCTGATAACGGCGCACTAGTTACTCGTAAAGAATAACTCGTACTTCCGCGTTCAATCGCAGACACAGCGTTCACTTGTTTACGAAGGTGTTCCGATATGAACGTTCTAATTCTTACTGTGGATATATTTTGAATTTAAACTAGAGCGGACGTGTCGGGCGACAGACGTTTGTTAAATGTGGTGTCTTTGACCGAGCAAGGGAGCATTAAGGAGCGCTTGCCTCGATTTACCACTGTATAATTTTTCAAGTTTGGAATATTGAATTAGGAAGTTTGTCATAGGCATCCTGGTTATAATTTTGAGGTATTTCTCTGCAGAAATATAGATAAAGCTATTTGACAAAGATATATTGTTCACACAATTTTCAGCGCGTACCATGAAACAGTATTTGTAAAAAACAAGAATGATTGGCAATTGCTTCAAATATTTACACCATTGCGTCAAAAAACTCACAGGGTCTTACGCATGCGCCTCAGATTTGGGTGATCTGTGACGTAAAGCCGACGTCATATGGAGATGTCATCACGTGATGATGATATTTTGCATCACTCGTGTTAGCGGCGCTGACACGGGACGCTGGTATATTGTCGCCTTTGATGAGGCATGTAAGTCTTTCGACTTAATGAAATAAAAAGGGATATTGAGAAAAAAATCCGAAATACAAAAAAAATATTTCCACCACAATCGCTTACGAGACAAAAGAGTTGAAATTTTATACGGCGTAGGAAGAGATCAGACACCGAAAAAAAAACATTGACTAGAAACTGTCAGTCGCGAGCTACATTTGCATTGTCTAATGCAATAGCGTTAAAAAGCTTGGTTTGCAGAAATTATGGTGTCTGCGTAGGGGATCCATCAGCGAAAAATTGAGAAAGATGTCATCATCGTCCATCAGCGAAAAATTGAGAAAGATGCAAAGAAAATAAATAATAAGAGTTCGAGTCAGAATAGAACTCAGGCTTGTTGCATGGCAAGCAGGGTTCTCCCAGAGAGCAGCGCCATTGCTGGATACTGCTTCGAAAAAAAAAACACTTTAGAAGTGTCATGTAGTGTAAGAAGTCTCCTTAACGCATGTAATATATCATGGAAGAAGCGTGGGATCGCACCAGGCGGCAAAACGAATCTGAATAGCACATTGATTGGCGGCTTTATTAAAATCCCACCCATTACAAAGCGCACTCGCCATCATCTGCAAAATCGTTCAAGTGTGCAGCTGCATGGGTTCGTGTGTTGCTTTACGTACGCGTAGTGGGCCGTTTGCAGATTCCCTACAGGAAGAGTGATGGCGTAGTGGGCACTTAGTTCCTGTGATGGCAGTAGGCATTCTAGGATGGTTTGACATGGGGAATTTACAAGCGCACGTAGGTTTGTTTCTTTGCAGCACGCTTCACGTGTCCACCTAGAAGTGAAGCCGCGGGCTAGCGATTCAGAAGGCGATGCGATCAGGGCCCGATTACGCTGTCACGTTCTACTCTTGAAGGCGAAGCTGAAGCTACTTCCGAGCGTCTTTCGTCCATGCGCAGTAAACAGGCTGCTTGCCCTAGAAACAGCTTTGTAAGCACCCCTCTTTCCACAATTTGGGTGTTCATAAATGAAACACCCTTGCAAGACCCCAATATTGTTCACATACACCCTTAGCCGAGATGTGTTTGTGAGCAGGGCTACGAACCTGCGGTACTTTTCGCCAGGTATAGCGTATATTTAAGTATGGAGAAACTTCCCTAATGCCCGAAATACGCATCTATCTACTAGCTGCTTGTAGTAATCGAAGCAAAGTAGATTAGCATAACCACACCAAAGTGTTGATAGAGACCTTATGCAAAATCAGCTGCCAACTAGCGCATTACCACCATGTTGCAACCATTTTTCAGCAAGAAAGCCACAACAAATTTGTCATGAAAGACATTTGTTCCATTGCAAAATTGCGCTAAGTATTAATCTATTAGTACTCAATAGTTACTTTTTGAAAAGCATAACTGGCGTCAAAAATATTTTCATGCCACTGAAGTTTATAACTTTTAAGAGAAAAATTCACGAGTTATAGGATATTATCATTGTCGTCTAAAACGCAAAAACACCACGTGGTACTCCAATAAATATCTGCTGTATACCTGTATCGAAAGCAAATAAATGGTTATTCTAACATGGGAAGCTTTAGCAATAGATATTTTTGTTTTAAGTTAGGAAATTAGGTTTGAAGTTCTCCATTGACGGCACTGGCAGCCTTCAATGAGGAAGCTGACATATCAGCAAATGGCAATGGCCATAAATAGGGAATTTCAAGAGTTTTCTTCTTTTAAACAAAAATGTAACGATGAAACTTGCCACATCGGAAGAGCCATTAATTTCTTTTCGATTGAGGTGCAAATCTCATGTTTAATTGGAGTGCCACATGGTCTAAGTTGCGTCTCGATGGGGAACGGAGTGAGGAATTTCTCAAATCCTGAATTTTCCTTGTAGAATTTGGAAATTGCAGTGGTCTGAAAATACTTTTACCCATAATGTACCTTTCTTACAGCTATTATTCATTAGTTTCAGAATCATACATATCGCAATATTAGGATGAAAAAAAAACAGTGAACGAGATGCGAAATTTCTGGAGTAGCAAATCACAGAAAAAATTTTACACAGCATGATAGGTCGGCAAAACTTGCGGAGCTCACTCAGACTCACTCATGAAATATATTTTGCGCTTAGGGCTCACTCGGACTCAGACTCATCAAAATATTCCTGAGCCGGACTCACTCGGAGTCACGCTCCCGAAAATTTTCTTCAACCGGACTCACTCGGACTCAAACTCACCAAAACATTACTCACCCAGACCCACTCAGACTCAGACTCATGGCTCGATCTGAGTCTGAGTGAGTCCGAGTAAGTCGACTCATGAGTCTGTTAGCCTATAATTAGCTTTTTCGACCATGGTGTCAATGTCCTTTAACCACAATATTTCACGTAATCGGTGCTCTTCTAGGCGCTTTGTGATAAAGTACTTCCGAGTACGAGTTGTGAGTGCTCACAAACCAGTAAGGTCATTTTTCTTAAAAGCGATGACAAGAATCAGATATGTTTATCAAGAACTTCCTTAGAAGAGTTGGCGGGGGGGAGGGAAGTCAAAGCACCCGCTTAAGTGATACACGCCTGTGATCAATAAATATTGAAATTGTGTATGAACGACACTGCTTTGGAATACGTGTGAGTAGACGTGAGTATAAACGTGAACACTGGTAAGGCTGATATTAATGCTGAAGATGAGTAGATAGGTGACAGAATCAATAGCTTCTGCGTCGGTTGCCAATATTCTTCCTCTGAGCCCTGACTTCAATGATCCAAACATACAAAAGTTGCTTAGAGCGAGGTTTCGACTATATGGCTAGTGTTCGAGCAATTCCAATCTCAACTTTATTGTTTCGGCTGTCCATTTGGCAGAATGTGGCCACGTGTTAATGCGCTGCAAGATGGCGCCTTTTTGAAGTTTTCCGCTAAGGTTGGTTCTAATTGCAGGTTTCAGATTAGTTCACAACAGTGTTGCGGAATGGGCGCCTCCATTTCATTCCAATTCCATTCCGGGAAATTAGAACTTGCCGCAATTCCATTCGTTTCAATTCCTCGGAATGAAAAAACTTAGCCCATTCCCACTCCGGGAATGGCCGGGCAGTTCAATTCCATTCCTCTAATTCCTCAATGTGGGAAAAGCATCTTGATAGTTTTATCGAGTTAAGAATGAACTGACGTCATCAGATGCATTAAGAACTGCAAGAGTACGCAAAACACGTTACCAAGGTCGAGGAATAGTAGCTTGGTGACATATCTCGTGCAGTACAACCACCCTACTAATTCCCATAGGGGCAGTTCTCCCGAGCCCCTATAGTAGTTGCATGTTCAGCATGTTTGAACGAATGTTGTTGTTTCAATATTGTTTAGGCCTAAATGTGTAAATGCTAAAATGACGACATAGGATATTTTTATGCGGACAAAAGTAGTGTTCAAGAAGACTAAGCAGTTTTGCCACGCCTGTGTGCTGCGCTGACTTACAAACCTTCGCCGACCGAGTTTCGGGCAAAGGCGCCCATTTGTCTTGACAGGGAGGACAGTAATGCAAAATGCTCGTGGGGGAAGGGGGGGGGGGGAGGGAGGGGGGAGGATAAAGTGACACGGCGCGCAAGATGGTATACGAAAGCTTGCAGTGAACAAAAGAATCACCGCAACTTAGAGGAGCGCTTTTTCGGATATGCGTCCGAGTCGCCGACGGCTACAGAAGCAAAAACAAATAAGTGAAGGGTGGGGAGACAGCAGGTGGCTGGGGTGCCGCCGAGGAAAAAAAATCACAAGGCATAAGGGGGGTATGCCACCGCCGTAGCTCCGTACGACGGATACTAACGGCATAGAGCCGCGGTTACGCGAAGAATAGAGACAGACTTCGGAGCAACACAGTCTATATAAGGACCGAATTGTAGTAGCCGCGTTGCTTATTAATGTGCCGTGCTTGTAATCAGCCAAGCCATGTTAAAAATGCTGCTTTATTGTGAAATTGGAGGCTCTGACTTACTAATGCTTGAAGTTTGAAAAACAGCGCGTAGACGAAAACGTGCTCTATTTTCGGAAAAAGACGTAATTCCATTCCCATTCCATTCCGTGCAAAAGGCGCTTAATTCCATTCCCATTCCATTCCTCGAAGCGTTGTCTCCATTCCATTCCCATTCCATTCCGGGGTCGCGAAAATGTGGAATGATTTCGGAGTCATTCCAATTCCGGAGTGGCAATTCTGCAACACTGGTTCACAACACATCACAATAATTCGCGCTCTTCAGTATCGCTCTTTTCGCTCTCGGGGTGAAATGAACGGCTGCCCCACTTTCCGTGTCCCAGAATAGTAGTATAGTTTGCCAGCTGAAAGTTGATGTTTATAATATCGCAACACCCACTCCTTTCTATTTCTTTTCGTTTCCTGCCCAGTGCACGTGTTGATAGTGCCCTGCGCAAACCACGCCAGAATGTTAGGGAGCATTCTACATAATTTTAGGATCATGTGTTATGCTTGAGCGTGCCAACGCAGACACTAAGGTTAATCTCGAATGAACTCGGCCACCAGCGATAATGTTCGAATGTTCGTTGCCGAATGCATAAATGCCGAAGCGCCTTGCCGCGGATCAGTTTTTTATCGACGGCCGACGCACTCTTCGCCGCTATGAGTGTACGTAGAGCGTGCATTGCTCGCTTGCAGTTTAACCTTGTTTTCCGGCCACAAGTACGGCGAAATAAATAGTTACGTATTTGCAAAATTCTGATGGAGTCTTCTGCACGGTCACGACGACGTCACATCTGGTGGAGGTGCTTCCCGGTCCATGTACCGAACACCCCCCTCCAGCCGTGAACCAAGTCCATGCCGTCAAGGGGACATCGACGCCAACGATGAGCAGTGAGCCAGCCGCCGGCAGCAGGGTCTCCCACAAGAATTCGGACCCCTGCCCGACAAGATCCGGACCACAGCAACAAACACGACAGCCGCAATGGCTGCCGCTGTATCGCCTACCACGGTCGTCATGCATCAACGCGGAGAGCCGTCGACCTTCCGCGGATGACCATGCCAGGATCTAGTGAGCTTTCTGGAGGAATACGGCCGGGTTGCCGCGTTCAACAACTGGGACAGCGACGAGAAGCTACGCCGCATCTACTGCTCCCTTCAAGGCGGCGCAAGGACCTGGTTTGAGAATCGAGAGTCCACGCTGACATCATGGGACCTCTTCCGCACCGGATTACAGAACAGCTTCACTAGCATCGTCCGGAAAGAAAGGAGTAGGTGTGGCATCCACGAGAATCCCACGACTACCTGCGGAGAGAGTCACGAGCTGCAATCCGACGACCTGCACGAGACCATCATGGCCATCATTAGGGAGAAGCTGCGTAAACCGATGCCATCCTCCCAGCCTCCAGTGCATTCTATCGCTGACGTCGTGCGCCTGGAGATCCAGCAATCACTGGGCCCTCCGCAGCTTCCAGAGCCGCCGCCGCAAGCTATAAGCTATGCTGCTGCAGCCCGCCGTCATACACCTCCTCCGCGCCCACGAAAAGAAGCCACACCGCCGCAGTTCCGCCGTCAGACACCGCCGCCGCCGGCACCCACATCGTACTGCCCACCTGTCGGCCAGCGCTGCGCGCCTAGCCAAGCCGACATCTGGCGTGCCTCTGACAACCGCCCGCCCTGCTACCACTGCGCGGAGGCCGGCCACACTTACCGCCGCTGCCAGTACCGACAGAGGGGGCTACGTGGTTTCGCCGTCCATGCGCCACGTCCGCAGCCAGGCGAACAGCCTCGCGATATCGGCGATCACATCACTGGAACATAGTGGCAAGAACGACGACCAACCGTTCACCGTAGCCTGGCCCCCTACCTCTTGCCGCAAGGCCGAGCGTACACTAGCCCTCCCCGTGGCCGGTCGCCTAGACCGCACCCGGAAAACTAAGGGCAGCAACGAATGTAGGTACGGTTGCTGTGAGACGAACTACCGAAGATTCCCCGACGCCGACGACGACGCTGCGACGTAACCTTCAGAAGGCGACGTGAAGCAAACAGAGTCCTGACGACGAAACCTCACGGACCGAGGAAGACCTGACGACGCAACATGGAAGCAGGGGAGCAAACCGACGTAGCCGTGATCCGACGCAGCGACCTAACCGCAACGCAAGACGACGGACTAGCGACCTCGACGTACTATTTGACCGCCATAACGTCACCGCGCTCGTCGACACTGTAGTTGAGTATTGCGTCGTCAGTGGACCCTTCGCGACCAAGGTGAGGAAAGTCAGGAGTGCATGGGAAGGCCCCCAAGTCTGTACCGACAGAGGTGATCTAATAACGCCGGCTGGAATCTGCACAGCAAGAGTAACCATCAATAACCAGAGTTATCCTGCAAGCTTTGTAATCATACAACATTGCTCCAGGGATGTTATACTTGGGATGGACTTCATAAGTGAACACGACGCTGTCATTGTCCTGAGGTCTGAGTCAATAACACTAACCTAAAAAAACAGGCTGCCGACCCCCACGAAACCAGGAAACTACGCATTGAATGTGCTGGAAGACCAAGTCACCATTCCCCCCTTGCTCCAGCGTCATCATTTCCGTCGGCACCGAAACACCCGCAGACTTTGAAGAAGTCATCGAGGGCGACCAGCAGCTGCTCCTGAGCCGTCAAATTTGCGTTGCAAGAGGTTATGCCGAGCTGCGTCATAGGAAAGCGAAGGTAATGGTGACAAACTTCAGCAATGAATACAGGCACCTCAACATTGGTACGACGGTCGCCTGCATGGAGGAATTCGTGGACGTAGACACCCTCTTCGAGGCTGCCGAACCTGCTTCGACGAATCAAGGTCCCCAACCTGATTTCGATGTCAACCCGAACCTTCCGAAGTACAAGCAAGACCAGCTGAACGCCCTGCCCCTGCAATTCCAGAACTCGATCATCTCCAGACTCTTCTCGCTCCTCTTCAGCCAACGTCATTCAGCCAACGTCATTGAAATGTCGGTCGATTGTATCGTCAGGATGGAACTTGATGACACCGGGAGAGCTGCATCCGTAATTTCCCCCAAGCTGGACCGCAAACTGCGAAAAGTTCAAACGCCCTTATCCGATCGCTCTCTTTGAACGGTGAGCGTACAAAACATAACACCTCTCGCGGCCTATACCGCACGAGTCGTCATCCAAGTACATCTGCATATCGTCGAATTTCTCGTGCTGCCCTCGTGTTCCCATGACATATACGAGGCTGGGACTTCCTTGCGAATAATAACGCCGTCATTGACTGCTGTCGCGCAGAACTTCCAGACGTTCATGCTGTCTAAACCCTCCTTGCCTGTTATAAACTGTCCGTATCCAATGACACAACCGGCCATCCACGCTCTTCCCTGCTTGTGCCTGTGTTGTACGCCGCTATTTCAGATGGCGATGTTCTCTTTACGCTCTCTGACCTGTTCATTCAACGCAAATGTTATCCACTGCCCGTTGCTCTACTTATTCTCCGCGGTGGCGTCACGAAGACGCTCGTTCACAACACCCTGGAGTGGCCTTTTCCTTTATTTCATGCTGAATGCCTCGATCGCGTGCAGCCGATCGACAGCTGCCACAGTTTTTACACTCCAGCTACTTCCATTTCTACCGACCTCAGCGCACTCACTTCTGACCTTGCTTTTGATCGGCCTCTCCTTGACGCTTTCCATGGCTCCATCAATGCCGCAACGTCTTTTGAAGAACGAAGCCAGCTGATGAACTTACTGCAGAAGTTCCGCGCTATTTTTGACAGCCACGGTTCTTGTTTCTGTCACACATCCATCGTTTTTCAAGATTGACAGAGGACGCCATGCGCATCAACGGCAACGTCCCTATTGAGTCTTGGAGTCGAAGAGCCGTGTTACTGATGATCAGGTTGCTGACATGCTCCAGTGAGGTATTGTGCCGCTTTCCAACAGTCCATGGGCGTCCCCTGTAGCTCTTGTTCAGAAAAAGGATATCTTTATTCGTTTCTGTGTCGACTACCGACGTTTTAACAAGCTATATCTAGCCGCCAACGTCTGGGTGCTCTCGTGATCGTCTCCTTAACTTGGGGTATAGAAAAATTTATATGGGAGGGTGAGAGGTACTGACGAATGTGTCAAGCTGGTCACGACATCAATAACTTGAAAATCCTGTCGTATACGTCATTTCCAGCCGAGGGGTCTGGCCCATACCCGTATGCCGTGGTATGCGGGTATGTGTCACAGGTTTTTGACAATTTATATCTACCAAGAAAAGGCGAGGACAGACATTAGTAATTTAAAAACGAGAGTGTTAAGAAAAACTGAAGTCGGCAGCGTTGACCCGACAAATGCAAACAATAAATATCAGGGTCCCAGCAGGAATCGAACCCAAGCAACCTGCGTGGCAATCAAGTAGTCTACCACAGAGCCACGCCAGGTCTCGGAACTGCTTTGGAAAAAGACCCTATGCAGGCGTAATGTTGCTGAAAAGTCAATCGTGGCTCCAGTGATGGCTATCTAATTTTATAAACATTGCATATGTATTCCTATGAGGCAGGCGTTATGTCGGGTTAACGTCAGTTGTATACTTAAGCGCCATCCACTGTAGTTGGTCCACGAATCACTATCCAGGGCTACCATCCACGGAAGCACAAGTGCTAAATATCAGATTACCGCTTCTGGTGTAGTTAATACCCATATTTCTGTTGGCATCGTTACGTAACTGTAAACAACTCGTTATATGAAACATATGCGACTGTTATACATATGTCTGTGCGTAATACATTTGTGCATGTCTTTAAAGTTATTTCGTAACGCTTCGCTCAATAAGAAAATTACAACCCAGTCACCTTGCAGCAAAAGGGAGTGTTGGGCTAGTTGGTTTGCGTTTATATTGAAACAGCGCAAAAGACGTAGGACACAGAAAGACTTGACAACACGAACGCTGTCACCTTGCCTTCGCATAAAATCGATTCCCATGGTACTTGGGATCTGCCAGACTTTTATTTCATTTCTCTGTGGCAAATACGGTGGCTTTAAGACTTGCTAGCTGAATTCACGCACGACGTGTTGCTTGCTTGAAGCGTGCCGCGAAAATGACGTGTTTTATGAGCATTAAACTCATGGAAGCGCGAAAGAAATTTTTCAACGAGAAAATGACACGCGCATACTTCTAGTTGAGTCGTTCTCAAGAATAAACAAAGTAAATCGAACCCCAACCAAACTGAGAACTAAAAGTTCACAGGCCGAAGGCAAAGGACCATAAAACATATTGGAAGTTCGAATTGGGAATGTCCCCTGCGTAAACGCCTAACTTTGTCATTTCATTATTATGCCTCCGCTTATCTAAGCTAAGTTCGTTTCCATTACGTTGCTGAAATGTAGGCACCTGAGAAGATCACAACGAAATCATGAGAACGGAGAAATAAGTTTCCGCCACAATATGAGTAAGAAAGAACGAAAGAGCTTTGTTCATAATAACTTAATGGGGCGTTCTTTTCCTTGGGTTGTTTAAAAGAATAAAGTAAGAATTACAAATGTAGATCTGAACACTCTGATACGCGTGGAGTGTGCAAACTAAAAGAGCCATAAGGTGGAGAGCAAAAAAAAGTCACAGTTTCTCCAAGGCGAAGCAATGAATTCGATAGCAAAAAATTGGAATGTCAAGCAGGTTGAAACGTGTAGCGCGCTGCTCACGCACACATGATGCACGAAAACAACACGCACAGGACGAGAGCGAACTAACGACATTCACAGTTCCACACTTAACGCGCTGCTCAAAGAAAAACGACGCACGAAACGTATTCACAGGTACAGACGAGCACGAACTAAGAAGTGTCACAGTTCTTACTTCGATGTGTTTGAAAAGCGTGCTCTTTTCGCAAACGGGGGGTACTGCAGCGAGCGAAGTGACCTTCGTGCGATCGGTGACTACAACGCAGTCATTCCGGTGAAAGGCTAAGGCATACTGTTCTCCCGGCCGCGAGATAAGCGCGCGCGCACAGGCGTCTACCCCCCGTGCCCCCACCGAGCAAAGTTCGCGCCCGGAGAGGAGCGCCTGAGAGCGGGCGTCGCGACGAGTGGGGGGCCGACCTAAAGCCCCGCGGAGCGCGCCATCTCGCCGGTAATGCTGAAAACACTCTGGAAACACGCTGTATATAAATAGCTGGCCGTTTGAACGTTGAAGTACGTGCGCTTACGTGGTCCAGCGGTTAGCGCCGCGCGCTGCAGTGCGAGACGTCCCTCGTTCGATGGTGCGCGTTGGAAACATTTTTCTGAATTATTTTTCTTTGTGGCTTTTATAAATATATAGATACATATACAGATACGGGGCATGACGGCGGCGGCAACGGCGACGCCAACGCCGATGCCGACGGCGAAAACTAGCCGAGAGTGTCCATATAATTGCTATTGCAATGAAAGAAACGACAGCTCAAGATCACAGGGAGAAAAACTTCCCCATCTCCCGCTAAAGGGAACCATGTGTGGATGCGAAGCAGCGGGGGAGATAATCAGCTTGAGCGGGAGGAACGTCGCCGCTCTCGTTTCACGGCAGCGGTCCCGGCACTCATCGCGGCGCTGCACAGGAGAAAGAATGAGGCGCGCGCGCTCCTTTATTTTCATACCGCGGAACTATCGTGGCGCCCCCAGCGGAGTGTGCAGCTGTCGCACCACCTGTCGTGCGCGCCGCTCCGTAGAGGATTCCTAGAGGACAGGACGGGGGGACCGTAGGAGAGGAGAGAGAGGGGATGGGACGTGCATGCGCTGTGGGGGGTGTGGGACGCGGGAGCCGCTCTGTAGAGTAGAGGATTCCTAGAGTAGAGAATGGGGGGTGAGCGTAGGAGAGGATAGGGGAGTGGACGCGCATGCACTGTAGGGGGGTGTGGGACGCGGGGGCTGCCCCGTAGAGTAGAGGATTCCTAGAGGAGCGAGGGGACGCGCATGGGCTGTGGGACGCGGGCGCCGCTTCGTAGAGTAGAGGAAGGGGGGTGATCGTAGGAGAGCATAGGGGAACGTACGCTCTGTGGGACGCTCCGTAGGGTAGAAGATTCCTAGAGGAGAGAAAGGGAGTGAGCGTAGGAGAGAGAGGGGGAAGGGGACGCGCATGCGCTGTGGGACGCGGGAAGGAGGGATGGACTAAGCCCCCCTCCGAACACATGCAAGCAAGATTAAGGAATGGGGTCAACCTGGGCGACAGACACCACTTGCCTAGCCATTGCTAAGCAGCCTCTCTGTGCTCTCGGCCATGACTCAAGGAATGGGGTCAACCTGGGCGACAGACAACACCTGCCTAGCCATTGCTAAGCAGCCTCTCGTGCTCTCGGCCATGACTCTGGTGACTGTAGTAGTGGTTGACGGCCTTCATATTAGTACAGTGTTCTGGTTCGCATAATGGGTGCTTCCCTACTTCATGAAAGGGGCCGGACGCGGGACGCGGGACGGCGGACGCGGGACGGCGGACGCGGGACAGCGGACGGGGGACGCGGGACGCGGGAGGGACGGACAGAGCCCCGAGCATAAGATGCTTCGCATCTAAAAAACGAAACCGAAATAAAAGCTTTTTTTTTTTGGGGGGGGGGGGGGGGGGGGTTCGGCGTCGACATCTTTTGGGATGCTGTGGAACTAAGTCACGGGCTGAAAAAAAAAAGACAGCTGGAGTACCGACACCAGGAATCGAACCGATGACGGCGCGGTGATGCCGCGCGCCGAATGTGAGCGATTAGTTCACTCGGCCACGAACGACGTCTGGTCGCCTTCGATAAGCAAGGGTTTATCAATTTACCAAAAGCATTTGAAGGACCGCATTGAAAAAAACCCGTCAGGGAACATTGTTATGCCAATTGCGGCAACTTCAGACTGGCTTCAATCGAAAGCTGAGTGTCAGGACTACATGCAATGTACTAACCATTACTATAACTGGATTAGTTTTACCACAGTGAGCCTTTTTGTCTCGAAAAACAGGCCTCAATTTTCGCCGGTTCCATAGACTCCCATTGTACGATCTTTAACTGCTCTGGGAACAAAATTGAAGCTTACGGCAACATGATCGCTGCAGTCTTCTCGTGCGTTTAAATTCTCAGAAGGGCTCTGTGGCGTGCGTTTTTCAATATCCACCCTCTGCTCCTAATTATTCATGAAAAACTTCCTAGTTCCATTGAAAACGCGCTAGCATCGCGCCGCGGCCGCCAGGGGCGCTGGTTTTTATGTGTCCACAAAACCTGCATATGCATCCGGACGAGCACGCTGGAAGCTACACAGGTAAGGATGACACAGTGGCAAATAATACGTCAGCACGCTTCATCACCTTGAGGTGCTGAAACGCGGTCGCTCTCTGTCCGTGTGATTCCGGTGCACGCTAATGTTGACACTGTGTGACTTTAGTGTAATATAGAGCGTAGCACCGGCACGTGGCCGCACATGGCTGCAATATTTGCTGGTGGGGTTACACCGGCGTCTGCTTTCGGCTTTAATTGCTCATTGACAAAGTACGAAAAGTGGCTCAGGACTCTTAATAAAAAGAGAGAAATAGGTGGTCTTCCCACTCCGCGCGGTTGGCATGTCTGCAGCTGGTCCGCCCTCGAAGATTGGAGGTCATGTAAGTTTTGGGTTGGGTGATGGTGATCCCGTTGCGTGTAGAGCACATGGAACCGATGTAGTTGCCAAATTTACTCAGGCTAAAAACATTTAGAAAAAGCACCCTTCTCAGAAAATAAGAAGTGGTCACGCCTCTACGTATAGAGAGTGAAGGGCATCAAATAGTAGCAGGTGGTCGTTCTTATACGACCAGAGGACACGAAAAGATAGACGGATGGTCATGCCCGTGCAAGTGGTAGAACTAAAAACACACAAGGTTCGTTATGCATTCACCTATGATGACTGGAAGGTGAAAGCTATTGTCTTTTTTGTTTACTTCTCGGTCGATTGTATGAGAGTCCTTCGATACTTTTACTCGTCATGAAGCTTCGGCGAAAGCTTTATATAGGGACAGGATCAACCGCTAGTGGCGCCCTCGCCCGCGTGTGGGCATCGGAGCGGCCCCGGCGCTGCAATGGTACGGCACGCGTAGGAACTGCAAAACGTGATTAAATCTACCCTCGAATGTTGATTACATCTTCAGAGTGATGTAACCTTAAAGGAAATTCGGGGAAGCTCTAATACAGTGCAATTTAGCGTCGAATGAGGCTTTACAGCTAGAAATTCGATGGCAACAAACGCATGCTTCTTCCGCTGTGAGGTATATGCTACCGTTATAAAAGCATGCTTTTTTCCCTTAAACATCTAGCGCAAATTTGTGGACGATCCAGAGTTCTTCAAGGACTCTGGCGGATCGTGTTTTGTTTTGCGTTGATTTATCCCTACGGCACCGTACCACGTTGGAAGTTCGGTTGCTCATACAATGTGTTTCCCAGTCCTTCTTTATGGCAGCTGTGTCAAAGGTGCTCGTGCACAGTGTCGGTGCAGTCTCTGCGGTCTCCAGATCGGCTGATTTCCCGGCGACACTTGGTAGGCTGGCGAGCTGTGGACCTTTGTGCACTAGACAAATACGCGGGGAGGCCGTGGAAAATCATCGGCATAGCGTCGGGCAGAATATTCGGAACGTGGCGCGGTGACTTCACAACAACTCCTCCGATTAGCCATTGGTCCACGCGAGAGATGTCACTCTCATCTAAGTGCTTTTCGCACACACGCACATGCTGGGAATCAAATGTCAAACCACGAGTTTCTTGTTGCGATATAGCGCGCTTCCACTTTTCCCGCCGATCGCTGTCTCCAGGCAGCCAGCACATAGACACTTTTTCGTAATTTCCATTGTAACCGGATCGACACTCGGGTACGGAGCAGGTACGCGGCATCCTTTCCGATCTTTAGGCACAGCACACTAAGCACAATACCAGACATACGGTGAAAACTGCGCGATGACACGCCACGATATTTTGCAGCGACACCGGCAGCCGCCGTCTGCCCGTTGCCGATGGATGGATGGATGGATGGATGCTATGAGCGTCCCCTTTATAACGGGGTGGTGAGATGTGTGCTACCATGCTCGATAAATAAAGAAAAAAAAAAACTTTTTCTTTTTTTTTTCATGTTGGCGTAGAGCCTTAATTGTCGATTTCGATTAAATCTTTCTTACTATAAGTTAAAAAAACGCAAATTCTTAGCCGAGTTTTCTGCCCTTTACGGCACAATGTCTTTATTTTCCGCACTATTTATTTTTGTCCTTTCTATCTAGTTTTCGGCCACCAATACTCTAACCGTCTCTTACTTATTTCTATCGGAGGCTTGTTCAGCTTTCAGTTGTCGTCCCTAAAACCCAAGGCTTCATGTAGGCTCGTGGTCAAGCGTACACCTGGGTGTATATCTCCAGATTCAATGAGAATATGCTCCGTCGTTTCCTTATTTTGCCCACAGCATATGCATTATTCTTCTTTATTAAATCTCGCTTGATAACTACTCGTTCTAAGGCAATCTGATCTCACTTCAAACAGTTAAGTGCTTCCACTTGAATTATCATAAAATGCCTCCCTCCTTATTTCATTTTTTTTCCTTTTGGTAGTAACTCAGAGCCGGTTTTTTCTCCATTGCTGCCATCCAGTAAATCTTCTCTGCCTCTCTGACTTTTCGTTTAATGCTCTTTGTTGCCATACCACTTACACTGTCAGCCGTATATTTACTAGTGAGCCTCCTAGTTCTTTTGCTCCAATGTGTGTGAACGCTCTTCTTATACAAATAACGGAACACCTTCTCTGTCCACCTACTTTCTTTCATATTCCTCAGCCTCTCTCGAACCTTATTTTGCTCTGAGCTTCCCTCGCCTCAAAACTTGTCCCCCCCCCACATCACCCTTCACAGCCTCATTTGTCGTCTTCTCGTGAGCGCCCAACACAAGGCGCCCCACAGTCCTTTGATTTACATCCATTTCTGATTGCACCTCTGACCTCATGCACACCACTGGGTTCCCAAAAGTAATCCCCGGAACTATAACACCTTTCCACAAACCTCGAAGCACCTCGTACCTATTGTATCCCCACAACGCTCTGTGCTGAACAGACTGTACGGATCGCCGCCCCGCGACCTCCGCTTGCAGCGCACAAAGCTCTCCCATAGAGTTACGGCGGAGCTTCGTGACCAGCAAAAGTATTGAAGGACTCTGATTGTATTAATTCCCCAGCCACAGAACGCTACCTGCGCCTGGCACGGTTTTGTAGTGCTTCTGGGAGCGGAGGCATTCCGCAATGTTTTGCTTCTCACGTGCCTCCAGAATCGGTGACGTCACCAGATGATGACGTCATCATCTGGTGTCACGTTATGTGACGATCCAGTGACGTCGCGATGACAGATGATGATGTCGCAAACTTTCGTGATATGTAAGTAACGATGACGTCATAAGGCGATGCCATCACACGATAAGTTTTTGCATCTGTCGTGTTGACGCCGACACCGACGGTGACTTTTCTTGTTTGATGAGGCATCTAAGGCTTTCGCCTTAAATGTTTGGGAAGTGGCGAAGAACATATGTACTCATATGTACTATGTACTATGTACTCATCTAAGCATCTTCAAACGCCGCACAAGCGGCGTTGCTCAAGGCTGTTAGTCTCCACCATTAAGGTGGCTACGGCTGCGAGTATACTTTTTAATATTGATCAACGAAGCAATGCCCTTGAGAGTGTCCACAGAGCGCGTGGTCACGCTGGAAACGAGGACACGCTGGAGGGACGCAAGGCGAGGCTTTTCAACGGTACATTTGATGTGCAGTTTCTTTCATGCTTCCATGCAAAAATAGTGTTAATGATAATTCTTGGTGTTATAGGTCCCAAAACCACGATATAAATATGAGGGGCACCCTAGTGGAGGGCTCAGGAAATTTTGACCATCTGGTGATCGTTAACGTGCACCTAAACTTTAGTACATGGTACTTGTACTGGGTGACGTGCGCGAGTGTTTGAAGTGCGCGCCATGCAAGATCGAGAAGAAGAAAAGGAAGAATAAAGTTGCACGGGCGCTGCAAAAATAGAATAGAAGAATTAAAGCAAGGACCAATCGGAGTAAGCCACCGGATGCACGAGGACGAGAGGGCGAAGCGCGGAGACGGGCGAGGAGACACGAGAGAAGCGGCGAAGACGACGGGCCACGTTCTTCGCCGCTCGGGTTCCGGACCCCTGCCTTAGTGACCAGCCGAGCCCGGAGCAACCTGCCACCTACTACAAGGCCATGACGGCGCGTCTGTGACAGGTTCCTTCTTCGAGACGTCCTGTGCCCGTAGACACGTGGAGCGGCAGGGCTTCGGGCACGAGCTCTGTCATGGGTGTTCGGCCGGGACGCGGCTACGGCGTTGGTGCATCCTCTTCGACTAGCAGCCTGGGAAGACTGTTTCCGACCAGTGGTCTAGGCGCTCTCTGAAATCGGTCAACTTCTAAAGACATTGGTGAGACCAGCGTTCGTGCCTCGCTTCTCCCATCGCCTTAGGAACTGCTAGTTTAGGAGTGATTTCACAAATTAGTTATGTGTTATACCCCTGCAAGCAAACAGACTTCTTCCGAAAAGGAGATCCTGAGAGCAGACAGACGGCAGAGAGCGGACTCCTTTTCAGAAGCGGTCTTTTTCGTAAACCGAGTTTTCTTTTACGGCTCCGAATGAGTAGCCTCGAAAGCAGTGGGCACCAGGAATTTCCAAATGGTGAAAAAAAAAAAGAGCGAATGCTTATTTTTCTGTTATCAAGGCTCTTCGTAAAAACGAATTTCATATCCCGCAGAAGGTGTAATAAACCCTTTTAAATGGTTATTTCCTTTTCCAATCTCGTGAGCAGCTAGAACGCATCGGAAATATCACGTGGTGACGCTCTAAATCTCGCCGCGCCATTTTGCACAAGCGGGGAATGCGTGCTTGGCAGTCGTGTGTGTACTTGGCATTCCAGTAGTCTGCGCATCTATGGCCAACCTCGGGGACCAAGCAGCCGACGGCGCACAGAAAAAGAAGCGTCTGCAATGGTCGGAGGCGTACACTAGGAGTTTAACCAGACTGTGGGAAAATAACCTGCGCTCATTGCGCGCGCAGAAGCACAACGGCAAAGAGTACGCCAGCATCGCGGCAGCGCCCACAAGCGCAGGTGTTCCCCGCACGAAGGAGCGAGAATTCAGGCCGTAAGGCTTGCAACTCTCTCTTTTATTTCGGTACGGTCGCCCATAGCGTGTCAAGAGCCAAAAACTGCTAAATTAATGCCCAGTGGTGCCAGACGGACTTCTACACATTGCTAGTTATGCGAACGCTTCCTTAAATAGTGCAAGAAGCCTTTACATTGGGGTTTCTTCATCTGTTATTCTTAAATTTATTTGATGAAACGAGTAACGCAACAAGTCTTTAATTTGTATATATATCGAGATATCTCGCTTTATTTCCATTGCTTCTCTTTTAACTGCTAGCGCCACGCTTTCGGTTGCGTCGTCGAAAGAAAACACTAAAAGGAGATTGTTGGTGCCGTGTGTCTGCGCGGCAACGCCTCTTCGTTAAAAGTCCTTCAACTTCGTAAAAGACCGCTTACGTAAAAGACTTTTTGCGCGATCGTGTGACACAGGTATTAGTCCGGGTTCAGTGCGATGTGTGCTTGTTTTCAGTGTATGTATTAAATGTTGTGTGCAAACGGCCTCGTCCTTTCGTGGGTGTCTGTGGCGAAGTCACGGACACTCATTGAATAAGAATGTGCACGTAGTAAACACAACATAACAACGTAACAGTCCTCTAGCACTTTGCATCCATTGAAATGCGGCCGCGGCGGCCGGGATTAGATCAGCCACCTTTGGGTCAGCAGTACAGTGCCATAACAACACCATTGCGGCGAGTCAGCAAAGCTCTTGTTAACATAATAATATTGTTACTATGCCTTAGACGCATCCAAAGTACAATCTCTGCATAATGATGCTATTACCCGAGAAGTGTAATTGTAAAATCTTCCAAGCTGCGTCCAGGCGTGGTATCACAGAATTTTTTTTTCCGTATGGAGGAACAGTGTTTTTTGTATAGTGAGTAAATTGCATTGACGTATTAACAAGACAATTTCACGTATTAGGGATCCCTGTACTTTCCCACAAACATGTATATTTCCTGTATACGTGATTCTCAATCATTGGTCTGTGCTGACCGTCGCAGCTCTACCGAAATCAACGAAGCGTCCTTCGAGCTAGAGAAATAAAATCTGCCAGTCACCATTTATTGTTTATTGATTGCTTATTTAACAATCATTTCGTCACATACAGGTTCTCATTATTTATTTCTACATTTTCGCCCATCAGCCGTCCACTGGCTACCGCACACGCAGCCTTTATTCTCTGGGCAGCCATCACCTTTGGGGCCGCAGTTCTGAAAGAGACGTCAGAGGATACATCACCGACCATCTTTTAATGAAAAAGGCCGAGATATGTTTTCACTTTTTTTATTAACTGTAAAATGGCCATTTTAAAGGCGAAAGCTACAAGGAGACCAACCAATTGCACCTATATGAGACAACTGAGACTAGTTCATGCCAACAAGTTGTTTACGAAAGCGAACAAAACTGACAGTGGTTTCTTAATATATTGGTGGCGAAGGCTTCCAATGGAAGGCGTTGTGCTGTGGTCGTTTCAACGTAGTAAGCCGAATCACGTGAAAATTTCTTAGCTTTTGGTAGCTCTCGCGCGAATTCCAGTGAGCTGTCTCAGCACGCGGTAAAGCCTTTTTATATTTGCGGAGGAGCATTTTTTTTAGTTGCTTCCACTCGTACACTGTCATAATGGCAGCTATAAGATAGTTTTCGGACCCTCTAATCTCGACATTCTACGGTCTTGTACCTTACACAACAAGTTCTTGCATGCAGCCTATCTGGGGAATCGTGTTTATTTTGTCCTGTTTGTGTGTGCCTTGTGCAAAACGTTGGAGCCATTCCGCTATGCGAAGGCGGATCACCATCTTAGCTGACGAGCGCAGTTCCGCTACTGCTCTCGTCGACGTTGTTTGTATGTGCACAGCTCGTCGGGTGTTTCCAGAACGTGCGGTTGATGCATACTTGCACGTGTGACCGTGCCAACACAGCTCCTAGATTATAAAGGCACTCCATTGACGCTGTGAAATACGTGCAATTGGCACACAGCTTCACATGAGTTTTCTGCGCAGTCCACGGAATCAGGCTGCATTTGAACGGCCGACAAAGTAAATTGACGATGTTATGGCGTGACGCCAAGATGACGTCATCACTTTCTTAGAAGAGGTCCCATGTGTGTTTTCCTGCTTCCGGACGGACGCCACAAATCGTACGAGTGTTCCTCTTACAGCTTCACTGAGAAAAGGTTCTAAGCAGCGCTGAATATACCTAGCTTGAGGTTTGCTTTTCCGACATCAACACATTATCCATTATGTAGCGTTGTGGCGTCGAACCTAAGCATTTGGTTACAGGTCTGTTCCTGTTAAGTGCGGGCTATCATGTTCTGAATGGCGTTTGCCTTTGTGAAAAAATAACATATTTGGCCTGGCTAATGTTTTTGGAGGCAAATTGAATAAATAATGCGTGTAGTAGCAGAGCACCAGCAGCGCATAAAATTAGTTCATTTCAACTAGATAAATACGTTGTGCACTTGCAAATATTATAGTTTTGCGAAATTCGTACCCTCTCCTTCGTATGGACTGTACTAAAACCATAAAATCGCACTGAATTTCATGATTGTATCCATTATGCTTAGAAACGTTAACAGTACACTATACACCGTCGCAGTGCGTATGTCAGTCTGTATTAGTGAACTCAACGCTCGCGTTGAACGTTAAAGGGACTGTCTACCGCCCTTCATCGCTTTTCTGTTTTGTGTCGCAATAAAAAGCGTACCGTCTGAAGTGCCCAACCTTGCAGCGGTTTCTGTCGAAAGTGAGTAGAAATTTTTAAAACAGAATTTTGCGATCTGCGTTCGGTCTTCTTCGATTGGTGGGATGAATGCCCACAACACTGCTTGGTGGAGGCGATGACGATTGTAGTGCCGGTGAAAGTCGAAAACTGAAAGCACGTGCAGTTTTTGCAGGGTTCATCAATGTTTGTTTAATAATAAAACAAATACCGTAGTGGTCGTTTAAAGCCCACAAATTGTCAGATAAAGTATTATTACCACGGTTTCTCCAGCTTTGTTTCTTCAGCCTGAAAAACCACCGCAGTCGAGCGGAAAAGTTGGCCTGTTCCAGCAACACTGGTACGCCGGCGTTGTGAAACGAACTGTGGTGGTTCCACCCATGCCAAACCTGCTACAAAAACGATAGGAACAGAAGGTTTCTGCTGTCTTTCAGTTATGTTTAGGTGTTCTGTGCTGCATATGCGGTATCAGAGCCAGCATGGACGCTTTAGCGAAGCGGAAGGTGATGGCAAAATCTTCAATGCAGAACCTCGGTGAATACTGGTGTGCACTTTACGCATGAGGACTCGCGCAACGTTACTAGATTACGTTGGACTCGCGGGCATGGCTCGAAAATTCCCTGAAGTCAGTCACGCTGCTATTCGCCGAAGACAATTTTTTTTTCTTATGAGCGGTGCCGGACGCAGTGCTCGCGTTTCGCCGCCGTAGGCAGGCAGGTATACAGGCAGGCGAACGCGCCGCCGGCAGCGCCACCGAGCGCCTCTCTGAACGCTTGAAGAAAAAAGCAATAATTACTCTTTGGCGCAACATAAAGCTGCCTCAAGTGCGTAAAATACAATTTCAAGTTACACGTGTTTGTTTGTAAGCAAAATGAGTCTACCTGCGAGGATTTCTTCTCCGACCAATAGATTGAACCACATCGCTGTTTGGTGACGCTAGCGGTCATTCTTTGTCGACTTTCGACGTCAAATTAAAATTATAATTCTTTTTTTGTGGAACAAAAGCATGCTCATTGCCGCCGATGTGATGAACGATCTTCTCATTTTCATCACAATCAGAAAAATTTTTCCGAGCGGTAGACAGTCCCTTTAATACAACTTTTCAATATTGGGTACCCATGATTCCGTTTTGCAATATGTGTTACAGTAGTTATAATGTTGCTAATTACAATATCCTATTTCTAATCAAGTCACAGCTTCGGCCTACATTCAGAAGAAGTGGAGGCCGACTTAACTGACTTTTGCGGGATATAAACGGTATCTAAAAGAGAAAAGGTCAACAACCATGATCGGAGCGACCAGGGAAAAAAAGGCGGATCAGCGAAGAAGCCTTCTGGCAAAACAGTATTTGAATGTTGCGGAAAGCATACTGTATCGTTCAGGCCAGAGATGCGGTCAACATTAACCAGTACGTCCCAATGCCGCACGCAAGCACTGGCCGCGTCAATTCAAATTCACGCTGCTTAAACGTGAATTAAAACGAATTCACGCTTAAGCAGCGCAGATAACATTGACACTCAATTTAGCGAAGAACAAATGTGGCAGGGAAAAAAAATAAAAAAACGCCAGGCCTGCAAGGCAAGCCCAGTCACAGTGAAACCTGGAAGAGGGACATTTCTAGAACCACTTGCGAACTCTCTTGGGGCCACCAATACAAGTCCGCTTGCAAGGTACCCACTACGCCATAAATTGATGGGGGGGGCATAATTATGACTGAGCCCTTTGTAATTGATTGGAAGTATTCAACGACCCACTCGTAAACGCAATTCATATTGTGTGACGCCTGGTTACACAATTCGCATTCTGTGACGCCTGGTTGTTATTTTACGCGTCTACCACGCTACATTGCGCATGTTAATGCAGTTCTTTTCCGACATAACGCTTGTATAGGGTTTTTGTGCGCAGGCATTTCGAGCACCGGCGTGTATCTGTGGTAGAATATAGGGCTGCCACGGAGAGGACCCACGTTCGAACGCCGTTCTGTCATCGATATTTTTTTCTTATTTCCTATTCTTTTCTTATTTAGCGCGATAGCCGTTCCGGACACCGGCGGCGGACAACTACGGCGCCAGTGTTGTGATCTCACAAGAGCTTTCGCTGTTGAAAAACAACTGTTCCACGACATGAAAAGCAACGTAGTTCTGCGCTTCGCACAAGCAGAACTACAGAAAAAACAAGCAAGAAGTAGAGAGGGAGAGATAGAAATATAAATAATGATGTAGCAAGAAATAGAGCGTGAGAGTGAGAAACCTATAGAAAGAAACAGGACATGTGAAATAGAGAGAGAAATTTATTTTCAAAATCATTAAATATATATATTGCATAATTTATTTGCACTGGAATGTGCTTGCATAACTTTGTTGCACTGATTCCGCAAGCTTAACTGGAGTAGCATGAGTGGACAAAGTTTAAGAAATATTAAAAATTTTGCGTTTTTAACTGCCTTCAAAATTTTGCATTGTTCAGTGTTTTCTTGAAGTTAGCCCGAGTGTGTCTCGTTATTCGCACTCAAGCATCTGAAATTATTTTAGGAGCTGTCCTCGCGCAATGAAAATCATTTAAATCATGTGAGACAACACATGTCCTTTTGAAACAGTGTTGTGGAAAGGTAGCTTTCGTAATCAAAAGTTTTCTCGCAATGTGAGATTTGACTGATGTCCAGTACACTGGACATTAGGGTGTAATAGGCGCGCATCGTGCTAAAAATTGAGAGCAAAAAAAAATCTAGGAGGGAGTGTAACGTTACAGCCTTGAATCGAAGCCACAAAAAAATGAAACAGAAGCATGCTGGAAATTCTACCAAGAACATTTAGCACGATGAGGGAGAGGCGTCGGAGGACGTTGGCTTGTGGACGCTAGGTGTGCACGCGCGTGAATTTTTTTTTTCTGTGAGCCCGTGCAGCATTAAAAAATCACGCCATATCCACGAAGTGAATGATGATGAGTGGTCGAAGGTGGATCGTTTTCATCCATGGCAGAAAGAGAATGTGTGGTCTGGAACGAGCTTATACTTCATGGTCATCAGCGTCATCGTCATCGTTATCACGTGTAGTGGGTACATTCCACTATACTGGAACGCGCTTATACTTCATCGTTATCACGTGTAGTGGGTACATTTCACTATACTGGAACGCGCTGATACTTCATCTTTATCACGTGTAGTGGGTACATTCCACTATACTGCGTCATCGTCATCTTTATCACGTGGAGTGGGTACATTCCACTATACGTGGCTATCTACCTACCTACCTACTACTACTACTACTACAACAACAACTACAGAGGAGGGACAGACCCACACCCTAAGGAGCTTCGCCCAAAAAATTGAAACATGAGTATCATGTGAATTATATCATGAGCACTTTGGAACGGGTTGGCTTATGGACGCTCGGCGCGCTCTCTCGTTTTTTTTCCCTCCACGGAGGTTAACGCTGCGACAGCTGGCTATGGGAAACTTTTTTTTAAATGCGAAGCATTTCTTAGCGAACTTCAGCGACTTTGAGCGTATCTATTTAGCTATCTATCTATCTGGCTATTTATCTAGCCGCCTACGACTTTGTGCTCTCCCGGCCGTATCGTTAATAGAATTTATACCAAATTTGGTATGGCATAACATGGCTCTATGACGAACGTAAATGGCTGGTCATATGATGAAAATCATGACTGACTTGTCATGAAAAGTATGATTTATATGCCACGCTCATGGTGCGCTCGCGGCCGTTCGTTAGCTCGATATACACCAAATTTGGGATTGAGTGACGTGACTGTATGACGAACATAAATGACAGGCGGCAATATGCAAATAATGACTTGTCATGTGCAACATGACTTGCATGCCACGCTCATGGCGCGCTCGCGGCCGTTTCGTTAGCTTGATATGCACCAAACTTGGTATTGAGTGACGTGACTGTATGACGAACATAAATGACAAGTGGTAATATGAAAATCATGACTTGTCATGTGTGACATGACTTGCATGCCACGCTCATGGCGCGCTCGCGGCCGTTTCGTTAGCTTGATATACACCAAACTTGGTATTGAGTGTCGTGACTGTATGACGAACATAAATGACAAGTGGTAATATGGAAATCATGACATGTCATGAGCGACATGACTTTCATTCCACGCTCATGGCGCGCTCGCGGCCGTTTCGTTAGCTTGATATACACCAAATTTGGTATTGAGTGACATGACTATATAACGAACATAAGTGGCCGGTGTTAACATGAAAATCTTGGCATGCTTGTCATCTACAACCCCATTTACATGCCACGCTCATGGTGCGCTTGCGTCCAGTTCGCTAGCTTGATATACTCCAAAATTGGTATTGCGCGACGTGACTGTATGACGAACATAAATGACAGGTCCTAACATGTCAAACATGACATGCAAATTATGTATAGCAGGATTTGCTCCTTTCTGGCTGCTTCGCATTACATCGATTCCCACAGTGCGTGGGATCTGCCGGCTTTTTTTTCTTTTTCTTGGGCCAAAATAAACAGTTGTTGCGTTTTCTGAGACAATAACCCTCTGGCAAGACCGAACACAACATTATTTCAAGAAAGAAAGCACAAGGTGTGTAGCCATGAGTACAACACATAAATTCCAGTTTCCAGTGTACAGTACAAGGTTCTCCCGTGAGAACTACTTACTTAACTACGTATACTTACACTAGCAGCTCTTGTTCCCGTTGTGGGGAGGCAGCTAACTTAGAGAACATGCTTTGGCGATGTCCCTTGTTTCTGGGAAGCGATCAAGCCAACCCTACCAAGTTGTACTTCGCCATCAGAAGCCCCAACAAAGCGGATGAGCTTTGGGCCATCCAGAGGGCCCACGATGCGGCGGTCAGGCTTAGCCTGCCAGTCCCAACTTGGAAAAAGACCAATCTGCGCTTGTCGCGTCTCTGAGGACTCTTAATGAAGTGCGACAGACCAACCAACCGTCTTCATCTTTGCATGCTTTTCAATAGCCTCTGAACCAGAAAAGAACATAAAAATAGTTGTTCTGTCCCGCAGAAAAACTCGGGATAGAAGGGGATATGCTAAATAAGGGAAACGTGGAGCGAATAAAATATAGAAAGAGATTAAGATGCAAGCAAGAAAAGAAAGAAGAATAACAATATGTAGAAAGAGACGAAACATAAAGCAACTTAAAAGAAAGAAGAAGAAGGAGAAGATGTAGATGTAAATTCTCGGCTTCTGGCTCACACCCACACTGGGTGAGTGGCCAAGATTCGGGTAGCTTTAAAAAAAATGGAAAAACTAGAAAAGAGAGTCATTTCTCGTTTTGGGTAAAACTAAAAAATAATTTTGTTAATATTTGAAGGAACAACACGATCTGCGTTCCCGAGGAGTGGTGTTTGCAGGCCTGCCAGCTCTGCCGTTTACTGAGATTTCATAAGCGTGGAACAGGCTTTAATTTTTTGGCTAATCAAGAAAGGAGTTGAAATATTTACGAGTAAGATATTGAATATTTTACTGCAAGGTACTCACATAGTTTTCGCACACCGTAGGCCTATTATTCATAAAATCCAACCCCCCCAGCGCTGCAGCGGTAGCTGTAAGAGAAAAAACAGGTTATTCAATTAGTGTCGACTAAAATGACCCTTTCGTCATTTCCATGCAGTCTCAATCTTGACATGCCATTCTTTAAAAGCTATACCGCAGGAGGAGCTTGGCATTGGCAAAAACTTTTTTTTCTCTTTTAACTATTGACGTCCCAACGGAACAACTGTGTTTAGCAATAATTCTCCACTTCACGCATTCTCCAATCTTCTTAGCCGTATAAAAGTATAATAATAATAATAATAATAATAATAATAAGAAGAAGAAGAAGAACAACAACAACAACAACAATAACAACAACAACATATGGGTTTTACGAACAAAAACCCCGATCTCAGAGACAGCTCTCAGAGACATTCCCACGCAGCAGCGTTTGCGTGACTCGACGACAAGCCGCTTTCTGAGAAATCAATCTTGAAATGCCGGGAAGATTGATCTTCACGCCTGAAAGCGACGAAGGCGCTGTTGAAGTTCCTGCGTGCGACCCAACTCGTTGAGCGATTGTGACACTACTGTGTGTTTGTGTGTGTGTTTCTACTTCCCTCCCTCTCTCATTCCTCTCTTCTTTACTTTTCTGTCTCTCCTTACCCCTTCCCCAGTGCAGGGTAGCCAACCAGATATTTGTGTTCTGGTCAACCTCCCTGCATTTCCGCATCCCATGTCTCTCTCTCCTTATATTTTCACCGTCTGACCTGGAGAAAGCTTTTGACAATCTCTCCCACACGCATATTCTCAACTCCATCTCTAGTTTTGGCATGGGGCATAGATTTCATGCATTCATCAGCTCTTTCCTCCAAAGCAGAAAGGCCATGATTAAGATAGGAGATCTCAAATCAGAACCCTTCGTTCTTGGCTCTAAAGGCATGCCACAGGGTGCAGTCGTCTCACCACTTTTGTTCAATATTGCTCTTTGTGGGCTTTCTAAGAGGCTCTCGCAAGTAGAGGGCATAGGTCTGTAGCGCCGACATCGCCGGGATTGCGCGGCGAAGGAAAGAGAGGTCGGGCGTGATCTCGTGCGGCGCGGCAGCAAGGCTGTCGCGAGGGGCGCAGAAAATAATGAAAAAGTCAGTTGTGTTTTGGCTTCGGCAATAGAAGGACGTGTCGAGGCATTTTCTTATGTGTGCTCCACTATTGGTGACCCGGACGTGATCTTAAAACCTGTCCGACACGTCCTCTTCCAGAACGCACACCATACATCACATCCGACCTGACCAATGCAACACACGTTTTTGTGCGCTTTGGACCTATTCGACCTGCTCTTCATCCACACTATCTCGGGCCCTTTCCGGTAATGGAGAAACGCGAGTCGACATATATTGTGGATGTTCACGGCAAACCTGACACTATCGCACTGGAGCGCCTGAAGCCAGCCTACTGTGAGACGACTCCCACAGTTGCGTGGCTCAATCCAGTCCCTCATGTCTGCGTTCCCGTCAATTCGGGACGTCAAGAGGACGTGTCGGGCAGGGTTTAAGATCCCGGAAGAGGTCCCGAAGACGGTGGACATACTCGTGAGTAGACAGAGGTGCCGAGGGTGGTTCTGGTGAGAAGAAGTCGCTGGGCGGACGGAGCGGAGTACCGTAGACGAGCTCTGCGCTCGAGCACCCGAAGTCCGATTTCAAGGCGCACCGGATACCCAGAAGTACCAGTGGCAGACGTTGAACCCACTGCGATGGCGTGCCATGGGCAATCAGTGCTGCCTTGAGTTGTCGATGGAAGCGTTCCACGAGGCCATTGGTCTGGGGATGGTAGGCGGCCGTGCGAAGGCGATGCGTGCCAAGCAAACGCAGGAGCTCATGAAAGAGGGTAGACTCGAATTGCTGTCCTCTGTCGGTCACTATCTTGGTAGGGCATCCGAAGCGCGCAACCCATGTTGTGACAAATGCTGCCGCGACCGTTGCTGCAGAACTGTCTGGAAGCGGAGTCGCTTCTGGCCAACGCGTAAATCTGTCGACAGCTGTGAGGAGGTAGCGAAATCCATCACACGGTGGGAGTGGTCCGACAATGTCAATATGGACAATGTCGAAACGATGGTCAGGCTGCAGAAACTGGCGCGTTGGGGGAACAGGGTACCTGTGGACTTTGGCACGTTGGCAGGGCGTGCATGCACGTACCCAGTCGCGTACATCTGCGTTCATCCGGGGCCATACGTAGCGTGATGAAACAAGGCGTTGCGAGGCACGAACGCCGGGGTGAGCGAGCTGGTGCAGCGTGTCGAAAATCTGCTTGCGTAGCGTGCTAGGTACAAAGGGTCTGGGTGTGCCTGTCGAAGTGTCGCAGACAAGGTTGGCGCCATCAAGCAGGAGATCGTCCAATCGAAGTGCCGTTTTAGATGAGCGCAGTTTTATGAGCTCGGGATCATTAGCTTGGTGCGCTGCGAGCGTCTGCACATCGAGTGGCGCAGGAGTTGCAGGTGATGTCACGGCGTCCACGCGGCTGAGAGTGTCAGCAGGTATGTTCTGGTCACCGCTGATGTGTCGGATGTCGGTGGAGAATTTGGTTATAAACAACAGATGGCGGATTTCTCGTGGCGTGTGCGTCGATGACTCCCTGCAAAACGCATATGTCAATGGCTTGTGGTCCGTGAAGATGGTAAATAGTCGACCTTCGACGAAATGGCGAAAGTTTCGGATGGCGAGGTAAATTCCAAGTAACTCTCGACCGAAGGTGCTATAACGAGCTTGTGTTGGGCTGAGTTTATTGGAGAAAAATGCTAGGGGTTGCCATGAGTTGTTAACCCGCTGCTGGAGAACCGCTCCCACGGCTGTGCTGGACGCGTCGCTCAGGTCATACCCTGTACGCCGATGACATCACCGTCTGGTGCACGGGTGGCAGCGAGGGCAGAGTAGAAGAGGCACTCCAACAGGCTGTAGAATACACCGAGGCGTTTCTTAGTGGTACCGGACTCCGACTCTCTCCAACCAAATCGGAACTTTTGCTATACAGACTAAATAGAAGGGGTGTCAAACCTAAGGGCTGGGTCCCCCCTTTCCGAAATCAATATCACGCTTCGCACTAGCTCTGGTCATCTCATCCCTAGGGTAGAGGTAATCAGAGTACTTGGCATGCTTATAGAGGCTAATGGCACTAATGGGAAGACCATAAACAAGCTCACAGCTAAAACGTCAAGCATGATTCGGCTTATCACCAGGGTCTCCAACTCTAGAGGTGGCCTCAGGGAGGACAATCTATTAAGGCTGTTCCACGCTTTCTTAATGAGCCACATTACTTACGTTGCTGCCATGCATTGCTGGCAAAGTCATGAAAAGACCAAGCTTAATCTCCTGATCCGCAAGAGCATCAAAAGAGTGCTAGGGGTCCCTTCGAATACTAGCACGGAACGCCTAATGCAGCTAGGTATACACAACACGTTGGAAGAGATCATCGAGGCACAGCATACGGCTCAGATGGCCAGGCTCTCCTCCTCGGTCGCGGGCAGGAGCATCCTGGCCATCCTAGGGTATAGTGCGGCTCTAGAAGAGGAGCGTAAGCACAGTCTCACAAAGAAGCAAAGGGCCAACATTATGGTCGCTCCGTTTCCCCGCAACGTGCACCCGCAGCACAACACGGGTAGGCGGAAAGCCAGAGGTGAAGCCCTGCTCAAAGATGTTCGTGCAAACCCGGAGTCTGCATGCTTCGTAGACGCGGCGCAGTACGGTCGATCGGCCAACTTCTCAGTCGTCGCAGTTGATCACGCCGGTTGTGTTACCCACTCTGCGTTTATCAGGAACGCCATTCCCGCTAAAGCTGAACAGGTAGCTATAGCTCTCGCTCTCCTCGACGATTCCCGGCAACACATGTACACAGACTCACGAGCGGCCTTCCGAGCGTTTGCGTCCGGATCGGTATCGGCGGTAGTAACTAGTATATTAGGTCATAGGGATATTTCTCCTCACACCATTATTTGGTTTCCGGCTCACCTCGGATCCCATCTGGCCTCCATGGCCAACCTAAACGAGATCGCCCACGCCCTAGCACGCGAACTTACTCACCGTGCTGGGCAGCCTGGGGGATCTTCAAACTCCAACCTAGCGGTCTTTAGGGACGTTCTCCTAACTTTCAACGAGGTGACTAAACATTACCAGCTCGGAAGAAGGGTCTTCCTCCTTCCTCAAGTGAAACTCTCTAGAGCACAGGCATCTGCCCTCCGCATGCTTCAAACCAGGTCATATCCCATTCTTCATTCCCACAGCCAGTTCACTGAAGGCATTGATCCAACATGCCCAGATTGTGGCTCCGCATCTACGTTAGACCACATGCTCTGGCAGTGCCCCTCATTACAGAGTTTTCATCGCACGACCGAAGAAGATTGGAGCGCTGCGCTACGGAGCTCAGAACTGTTAGCTCAACTCAGGGCCGTCCAGAGGTCCCAAGACGCGGCGATGAGGCTCGGCCTACCCGTCCCGACGTGGGAGCGGCCCGCTGCTCTACCGCCTTGAGCGGTAGTGTTCCTCAGGACCTTAATAAAGTTCTGTGTCTGTCTGTCTGCTGTTCTTCAACAACCACTGACAACGCACAGTTGCGGAAAACGGGATATCGTCTAATTTTATGGCATGATAACCTTCGCTTTATTACATAGTAGCTGCTGCACCAGGCATGCAGGATTTTTAGCAAGGCAACTTGAGAGGCGCGAGAAGACCGCGCCGAAACCTATACAGCAGAACCAATTTTGCACTCCAACTTAATGTAATATTCTGCGTATTAATGGCGTTCCCTTTGTACTTGAGAAAGAAATTACTGTGTTAAATTTACAAAAAAATCGCAGCGACGCTGCAACGGTAGGACAATGAATGCGATAGCAAAAAAGAAGTGCAATGTTATGCGAAACAAGGCTACAAGCTAGTTCCTTTGGATCTGATCTCATTTCAGGCTGCTGCAGATAGCGAAGCAATTTTCCTGCTGTCTCTCGTCTAAACACGAAGTGAGCGGTGACAGCGCAGGACGTACAAGCATATGTGAGCCGTCTACAGATGTCTACCGAGATAGTGCTCCCGCATGATCAAATTTCTAGTTGCTGCCCGCTCTAACGACGCACCCACCTGACCCCGTCCCCTCTAATCCATCCCCAGTGTCTCTTTGTTCTCTCTCGTCATACGAAAGACCGATGGGTCGTTTGCTCAATGCATGAGCTATCCATCGACAGAAGGCCTCACAAGTAACGTGATGTTATCGCATTCGTCCTTCGTGCTACGGAGATGGCCGGCTAGTTTCATGTCTGCTTGAGACATGTTCGTCGCCAGCGCTCGCGCCCTTTTACTTGGGCTTAAAATATACGTTCTGCGGGGAGCTGTTATTTATTTGGACTTGATACGGATGTGATGGTGTGGATTATAGCGTGCGGACATGACAAGGAAATGTGTGGGTCAAGCCATCTTGTGCTCAAGATGAGTATGTGACCACGGCAAGAGAAGCTGTAATGCTGAAATGGGAAGATCACGCACCGCGAAAATAGAAGCGTTGTAGCTATATCAACCATTATTTACTTTTTATATAATTTTAATCAATATTTATTGTTCAAATTATCAACGAAATGTTGATACGAAGTCCTGGCGGATACCCGAAAGTGTGTTATCTTCGAGAGTTTTGAGGAAACAAACAAACAAACATGGAGACATCGTGGCTAACAGCGCGAAAAACACAGACGAAGACGAGAAGTGGACACGACACAGCGCTTCTCGTCCACTTCTCGTCTTCGCCTGCGTTTTTCGCGCTGTTAGCCACGATGAATCTGCACCAACTCGCCCAGTTTTCCATCTTACTTAAACATGGAGAGCGTGAAACCAAGCGATGGTCTTGAACGGCAGCTGGCTGACCGATTGTTCTAGCCTCGGGTACACACGACCATGTGTGCTCCTACAGTGCGAACCTAAACCTAGACGCTGCTCGTGGCCCGGCTGTTCCGATCACTAGCATCCTGAAGTCATAGCGGCCTGATGTGGCGTGTCGGGCTGCGATCCAGGGAACTGCCCACCTGCCGACCGAGCTGATGTACTGTCAGTCAAGGTATTCTGAGAGACTGACTAGTACAAGCCAGTTGCAGTGGGGGGCCCGGTGCTTTGCCGGCCTGCTGTATTCTGCTTCTTCAGGTCCGACTACGTACGCTGTTGTTGTAGAACGTGGCCATCAAAGCAACCTCACCAGGTGTTATGAAGTGCCGAACGGCAGGGTGACGTAGCTGCCGTGACAACCGAAATGACCACTGTGAGTTTTGGGATGCGTGATTGCAAGGCCGGGGCCTCCGCAATTAGCTCCGGCAACGCATCGTTGCTTCGCCGGAGTTAATCGTAGAGGTCACGGCTAGCCACGTCACTATATAGGCGAGTGGCGTCTCCATAACCTTTTTGCTAGTTTGCGTAAATATAAACTCTCTGTAACATATTTGTGTGTGGTATGTGTTGTCGTAAAAAAGGTGTGTTTACTATGGCATTTACTAAAATGATGCGGGGTCCATGTGTTAATTATTTCACAACGGAACGCGATTGCAACGCCGCTGGATAAACCCATTGCCAGTGTTCATATATTTGCGATCGCAATAACATTTTTCATATTGTAACTTCATTGATGGCTGCATAGGATCAATTATTCTACAAGAGGCATGAAATGTCAAGCGCGTTTTATTTTAAAGTTTAATAAATACATCCGGGTGGGTTCTTGTGCATTGGCACAATCGTAAACTAAAAAAAATGAAGCTTTAAAAAAAAAGGGTAACTCTGTTCTATGAAATTCGCGCAATGACATCGGAAGTGCTCTCCATTTTGACGTGCAACAGCACCGTGCGCTATCTATACCGATATCAGTAGCCGGCTCGAATACGCGGTGTGCTCTTACTGGTTACATCGACGTAACACGACAGATGGCACGAAAACCGCTTGGCTTCCTGGACCGGTCGTATGCGCTTAAACCAGCGTTTTGTAGAGTTTTGCGAGAGAGGATCAAAAAGTTAGCTCTTAGGCGTGCTTTGCAAAGATTCAAATTTATTCCTATCTTATTGATTGTTTTGCCGATGAGGGGAAACCATGAATATTTCCAATCAAATTTACCTTTTCGAGTTTCTTAGTGCCAAGACTGGGCGCAGTCAAAAAACGACTGACAGATCAAACAATACCGGAGGTCTTCTCACCAATATTCCCTTGTGCTAGAATTATCTGGTCGAGATTACCCGGGGCCTTGACTACGGCGTCACTGAGTCTCACACCCTTTGGAAAGCTAAATCTTAAAAAAAAAACGATCCATATTGACAGCACTACGTACCGGAAATCCAGTATTGCATAATAAACAATAACGCGTGCTAAGTTCTGGGAAAAGCCAGAACATAAAATAAATGAAAATAGTGGACTCACACAGCAAAGCAGAGCACGAAAATGAGGAACGGCACTGTATATCTGGTCATGGCCATGGTTCTGAATAAGTCAACAAGCGGTTCTCCAATTTACCCGTTCGATATTTCCTGCCATTTATAGTGCCAGTTACATTTCCTGGGTAAGCAAAAAAGAAAACTAGAGAAGCTGTACGTTTTTGGTGACGTCAATCTGCCAGATCAATGGCCGATTTTAACGACAATATTGAATTATTCGTCTGTCATTCCACAAACAAGCGGAACCCAGACTTCCTTTGCATATGTTACTTCCCAGAAGAGAACACACACACAACAAAAAAGCCGGAAGCGGCTGGCTACCGCGAAAAGAAACTTCCACATCGGAGGTCGCGATATTCAAAGAAGAGCCGAAAGGTTGTTCTGTTAACAATCAAGATTTCTTTGAAACACAACCACAAAAACATTGACGCAGGCATGTATATTATTGCGATAGCAATTATTGGACACCATCGGCTGATTTTTGCCGTCGCCGGTTCCGTCGCCGTCCTGCCCCGGATATGTATATGTAAGTATATATGTATAAAAGGCACACAGAAAAATAAATCAGAACAAAATTCCGAAGCACCCGACTGGGGATTCGAACCTGCGACACCTCGCTGCACAGCGTGCCGCCTGAGACAAATATATCACGCGCCGGCATATTAACGATAAGTTATCTATAGACACCATTTACCGCTGGCGGTACGCAGATCTCGGAGGAGCTTGAGCGTGTTTTCTGTCACGCAACGCTTCAACATTTTCTTTCAATTTGAAAACTGCCCTTGCGACGCCCACGAAAAAAGGGGCCCTTTTATGTACCCACTCGCGATGTGGAACGAAGAAGAAACGGAAAAGAACACCGTGCATACCTTGCGTGAGACGCCACCGCGTGGCAGGAGACGCAGAGGGGTCATTCTGCGCACCGCACTTTAAAACAAGAATAAATATCTAAAAACGTCGGGTTCTGCGTTTTCGACACTTGCAGCGCGTTGCTCATATACAAAGGCGTAACAACTCTGATAATTGTTAGTTCACGCTTGTCCTGTGTATACCTGCGTGTCCTTTTCGAGCGTCCTTCTTTGTGCTTCAGTGGGAAGCTGCAATTACTGAGCTGCTCGTCGATGTTCGTGTGACATTCCGCTTTCATGCTATCGCATTCATTGCTTCGCCCTTGCGGGGAAACTGTGACTTTTTTTTTCATGATGAGTGAACTCCGGACCAGTCGCTTAAGGAAGCATTTTTTGTGCACCGAACGTGCTGAAGAAAAATCCTGAGTCGTGCTTCTAAACACAGCTGCCATGTGCAGTGTCTACGATAATTCGTTGGTATAAGCAAAATACACACACACACACCCACACACGTACACACACACATACACGCACGCACATACACGCACACACAAACACACACATCCCCACACACACGCGTGCGCGCACACACACCTACACACACACACGCACGTACGCACAGGCACGCACACCCAAACACACACACACACACTGGTCATTCCATATCAAGTGTACCAGGTCAATTTTCGACCATCTCCGTACATGTCGAAAAACTTTGTGCAGGTATATGCGAATGTGAGAAATAGTTATGGAGGCGTTATATTCCGCCAAAAAGTTTGCGTAACATAAACTTTGGGCTCCCAAGTGTCGCGCTAAATCTTTTATATAATATTGCTGGTGTCAGCAATTACTACGAAACAACTTTTCCCTTAATATTAAGGCGCTGATCTTTCATGACTATGATAGTTTATTGATTTTTTCGTGTCTTTATTTTTGGCTTTGGCGAAAAAATGCAATCTGCTGCCATGTTTAGCGTATTTTATAAAAAAAAAACTGGGATTTCTTTTGCGAGTAATATATTCACATTATGTGTTTGATGGGTTCCTATTAAAAATGATCAAAATACTTCGGGAGCGTATGGAAGAAAAATATTGCCACAATATTGTGACAAATTTTCAAAAATACCATCTTGCCTCATATTGCTACTTTATTTGCTGAATTAGCGGCCCAAGTAAAAATATGGATTATATATTGTGGCATAATATGCTTTGTTGGTAAGACATACACAAAGTTTCAAAAGAGTAGTTTTTGTTTTGCTGTCGGTAAATACGACAGGTATGAGAGCTGTCGAGCAACTTCTTCACGAACGTACCATTTTATTTCCAACAGCAGCGTGTTGCGCTCGCCACCGAGGGTCAACGCCGCGAACGTTGCAGCTGGTTGCCGGGCTACAACCCGTTGTTTCCGCAGTTCGTCGAAACTCTGGCACAGAGTGGCGAGTTCAGACATGGTCCTCGGGTTCTTAGCCAGCAACATTTGAAAGGCGTCGTCGTCTATCTCTTTCACGATGTGTTTAATCTTGTCTCCTTCGCTCATCGAAGTAACCCTTCGATGAGTATACGCTCGCGGCGTTGACCCTCGGTGGCGAGCCCAACACGCTGCTGGCGGAAATAAAACGGTATGTTCGTGAAGAAGCCGCCCGACAGCTCTCATGCCAGTCGTGTTTACCGACAGCAAAACAAAAGCGCTTGCGCAAGTCGAGTATACATCTTCGATGTAACTCGCGAAGACTTCTCCCTGCAGCTGTGCACGCCCCCGCAGGCGCTGTTCAGCACGGAGCTTTCTTACCTCGAAGCGACCAAACACATCGGCAATACGCGTAAGTTGCTTAAAAAGACTCCAAGTGGTGAATTCTGGTTAGTGGTGGTGAAACCATAGACTTGCTACACCTTTCAGGTAGAAGGACACATACTGAAGTTTTGTTGGATCGTCCCACTTGTTCCTCGCGCCCACCTTTTCAAATATCGGCAGCCAATCTGCGACGTCAGCCAATCTTCAATCTTCGACGAAGGTAGACCGCGCAGGCGTAGCGCAGTGGGCACGATGACCATCGGGGGTTGGGTCGTGCCTTGCTGGTTGGTTTCGTCGGCCATTTCTGGATAGCGGGCACCCTCGTGTTTCCGACTTCCAGGTTGAGTACCTATACTATAAAATAATACAACACCAGGCCTATCTTCTTAATGTCTTTGAGGTGTTTGGGCAACTTCTATGCAGCGCAACGTATGATTCAATGGTCAGCCTTCTTTTCTTTTTTTCGTCTCAGGAAACTGCTGCGAGAAAAACTGTTCGTATCCTTCAAGTATTAGCGGAGTAAGTTCCTATCGAAGAAGTCCGATGAAAACATTTTTTATTTTTATTTAAAAAAAATAAAGAAAACGGGGAGGGTCCCTATTCCGGGACACCTATGACAACCTCTGCGACAGCCCGGGCCCGCTGAATGAGAGCCCGACAGACCTCGGGAGCGCCGTCGCGAAGGGTGCCTTCCCACTGCTCTGAGGTACGGGTTGACCGAAGGATTGGTGGGGGGGGGGGGGGGAGGGAAGTAGGCAGCTGTGCACTCGACGGTGACGTGGAAGGTTGTGGGGTAGCGCCACATCCTGGACAGGTGTCGGTGTAGCGAGTAGGGTATATGTTATGCATGAAGTGCAGATTTGGGAAAGTTCGGGTCTGCAGCCGGCGAAGCGCGACAGCCTCCTCTCGTGTGAAGGACTCTGGTGGGAGTTGGTATCGCTGTCGTTGGCGTTTGTAATGCTGTGTGACGTCGTGGTATGTGAGAAGTGGGGAACCTAGCTCTGTGTTGGCCGCCTCACTGCACGGAGCTGCTCGGAGGGTGAGTTCTCGAGCGGCCGCATGAGCGCGTTCATTACCCGACAGTGAGGCATGACCAGGAGTCCAGAGCAGGTGTATGATGTGGCTGTTGTGTGAAGCAACTTTGGATGTGCGTAAAAGCATAGAATGTGAGGTTTTTGGAATGCCGCGACCTGTTAGGAAAGCCCGACATGCCGCTTGCGAATCGGTGACTATGTAGTATGTGTCCGCGGGGAGGCTCAATATGTGTTGGATGGCCAGGGTAACCGCTAGTATCTCGCCCGAGTCGGTGGCTGAAGATGGGGAGGAGATAGAGGCAGCACTTACTATCTCATGAGCGCCGCTAATCACCACCGCCGTGTGTCCGTTTGCCGTGCGAGCCGCGTCCGTGTAGTAGACCCTATCCTCCTCAACCTCGCGGAGAGTGCGATTCAGGTACCTCACCCGTGCCCGCCGGCAACCGGTGTTGCGCTTAGGGTGCATGTTGCGTGGAAGGGGATGTATGCGAAGTACTCGAGCTATTTCGAGTGGCACGGAAGTCCCCTGCGTTTCCGGGGGGTTCAGGGGGGTACTGGGTGACCCAGGCGCTGGAGTACCTGTCTACCCGTTGGGGTGAGAAGAAGGCGTTGGCGCTAACTCATCCACTGGGCCTCGAGGATTTCATCGATGGTATTGTGCACTCCTAGTGACAGAAGGCGCTGCGTAGAAGTATAGTGCGGAACCCCCCAACGCGGTTTTGATGGCCTTACGGATGAGTGTGTTCACCCGTTCACGTTGCCCTTGCGTTAACCGGTGAAAGGGAAGGTGATAACTAAAGCGGCTTATAATGCACGCGTCCACTAGTCGAAGCATGTCCCGCTCCCCAAGTCCCGAGCGTCGATTACTTACGCGTCGGAACATGGCGATGATCTGCTCCGTCTGGCGCGAGAGTAGGGAGATGGTGTGTCTTGCCCTGTCATCTGCTTGAACTTGAAGTCCGAGGATGCGTGCCCGCTCTACCTGAGGTATAGGTGTTCCTTCGACGAGTACATGGATGTGAGGTGGGGGGATTCTTACTGCGGCCGCGAAAGACAAGGAGCTCAGACTTGCTTGGGGCACAAGTGAGGCCGCCCCGTCGAGCATAGTCGGAGACGACTTGTACCGCTTGTTGAAGCCGGTCTTGAATGGCACCGTCAGAACCCCGAAACGTCCACAACGTGATATCGTCGGCATAGATAGCATGGTGCACATCCTCAACTTGCTCAAGTTGTTTGGGGAGACCTGACATAGCGATGTTAAAAAGTGCTGGTGAAATCACAGCTCCTTGAGGGGTTCCTCTGCCCGGTAGGTGGATGATACTCGAGCGATGAGGGCCTATACCAATTGTTGCGGTACGATCCCGAAGAAAGGCTCGGACATAGTTGTAAACTCGAACGCCGCAGCGTGATTCGGCGAGGTTGCTGAGAATGAGGTCATGCTCCACATTGTCAAAGGCCCACTTAAGGTCTAGCGCAAGCAAAGCGCGGGTTTGGACCCCCCGCGATGGACCCAAGACCTGCTCTTTCAACTGGAGTAACACGTCTTGCGTTGATAAGTGCGAGCGAAAGCCGAACTGCGTATGCGAGAAAAAAGACTGGCCCTCGAGAAACGGCTGCAAGCGCCGCAGGACAACGTGTTCCATGAGCTCGCCTATACATGATGTAAGGGAGATCGGTCTGAGATTTTCGACAGAGATGGGCTTCCCCGGTTTTGGGATGAGGGAAATTTCCGCGTGTCGCCATGCTTGGGGTAGCGTGCCGTTCCGCCAATGCTCGTTAAACGTGTCCACCAGGCGCGTAAGATCTGCGTCGTTGAGGTTTCGAAGTGTCGTGTACCGGATGTGGTCAAAACCCGGCGCTGAATTCTTGCGGATATCCTCTAAAACGGAGCGGACCTCTTGAATTGTGATGTTGGCGTCTAGAGCATTGGGCGAATCTGTGTCGTACGGGTACGGGTGGTACTGGGGACGCGCTCCAAAAGGAATGTAACGCGCCTTCAATTCCTGCAGCAGATGGTCGGGAGTAGGGATGGTCGATTAAAATTTTTAATCGATTAATCGTTAATCGTTCATCGATTTGACCTTTAATCGATTAACTGGTTTCCATGCGATGTTTTAACCGATTAATCGATTAATCGACATTTTTGATGGGTGCTTTAAAAAGCATACCTTATTGTTTGAGAGGCATTGTTTGTGTGTGATCTCAACCGAAGTCTTTCTATCAGACGCGCTAGAGGTCACATGTGCACAATTGCGCCTTCGTGAAAATTCTCACTTTCGGCCAATGGACACGGGGGCCCCGTCGTCTTTGGGTATGTCACGGATTGAAGGATATGTGGCTATTATCCATGGACGATTCGGCAGCAGGTCGTATTTTCTCGAAGCCTGGCTACTCGAGCGCACCGATATCGGAGGCGTTTCCGGCGACCACACTGGTCGAAAAGACGCACCGGAAACATGCAGCATGGACGAGGGTTAGGAAATGCCGCGAAAGGCAAAGCAGATAATATTTAATAATATCTGGGGTTTTAACGTCCCAAGAAAGGCAACGCAGAGACGAGGAGGAAGATGAAGTAAATGAGGTGCTCGCGCTCGTAGGGAGGGCATCTTTTCTCCGATTGTCCGTTAGGTATTGCGGAAGCCCTCGATAATACTATAATTGCGAACTAACGTGATCTCTTCCTTGAAGTCGCCCATGCGAAATTTCACAGCAACATACTGGCCTCAAACAGACCATCGGTACAGGCGTCTGGGGGAAGTAGAGCGACAAGAGTTTTTGCCTCCCGGTTAAAATGAGCGACAGTCGCACCAGAGTAATCCACATATTTCACCTCCTCGTTGCCCAACTCGGCTCTACGCGCACATCTTCAATCATGTGTACAGCCTCAACTGTAATAATAATAATAATAATAATAATAATAATAATAATAATAATAATAATAATAATAATAATAATAATAATAATAATAATCTGATGTGTTACGTCCCAAAACAACGATATGATTATGAGGAACACCGTAGTGAAGGGCTCAGGAAACTTCGACCACCTGAGGTTCTTTAACGAGCACCTAAGTCTAAGTACTCGGGCATCATGCATTTTCGATTCCATCGAAAATGCGGCGGCCGCGGCCAGGATTCGATCCCGCGAACCTCGGGTCAGCTGCCGAGCTCCACAACCACTAGACTACCGTGGAGCCCGAACTATAAGCGTTCGGGCTCCACGGTCAGGCATTAGAACATATAGTCTTTTGCGACTGTCCTCCTTTCGCGTCGCAGCAGAAGACCCCCCCGGGGGCCTCTATAGGCTCGCTGACGTGTGACAGCAAGCGTTAGCTGAAAGCAGCACTTCTCCGGGGTCTGTACGGCCATTTTCATAATCCGCGAGTGCGCTTCCTTGAGCTGCATATTCGCTCAACTAAGGCGGCACCTGTTGTGCTTCGTGTGGAGACGAGGTCCTAGTTGCAAGTGCTAGGGTTAATCTGTTATACGTGTTTATGTCAAGAGAGCAGCTGAGTCTACATTTTCCGCGCCATAGCGCAAGAAAACTGCGCTTGAACACGCTGTTTGCCGAAGTGACTAACACGTATAAATTGGGCTAACTGCATCGCAGGAATGCTAGCTTTAAAATCATGATATATATATATATATATATATACGTGCCGTTGAAGAAGAAAAATACAATAAAATCTGCCCAAAACCCCGATATGAATATGAGGGACGCCGAGGTGGAGGGCTCCGGAAATTTCGATCATCTGGTGTTTTTCAACGTGCACTGACATCGCACAATACGTGGGCCTCGAGCATTTCATCTGCATCGAAATGCGACCGCCCCGGACGGGTTGGAACCCGCGAACTTCGGGTCAGCAGCCGAGCGCTGTAACAACTGATCCACCATGGCGGACCTGAGAGTTAAATAAAATACCCAAAAAGTTGCCATAGGCAGAGCAGGCGAAGAAATTCGCTAGTTTATCAAAGGCAAGGAGAGCTGAGTTTATGCGATGAAACACGATGAAACAGCGCGGAGCCGAAAACGAACGCAAACAAAATATGCAATTGCACATGCGCTCGCACGTCTGAAATATACAAAAAATAACAAACTTCACTGTTGAGAGCTGACACACCGCCTTTCTGTTTTTATTCATTGAATCCATAGCGCTGAAAACACACGGACAAAGGAAGAGGTCCTGCGAAGAGGACCCAGCTTTCTGAACGAATATGAATTTCCAACAGTCCATCCTTTTAAAACATAAGAATCGCTTGTGTCATTGAAGAGCGACTTGATTTTGAACATAGAGAGAGAGAGATGGGATGCGGAAAGGCAGGGAGGTTAACCGGAAATCAAATATCTGGTTGGCTACCCTGCACTGGGGAAGGGGTTACACAAATGCTCTTGGCTAAGTAGCGAGATACTGATAACTTACCTGAAGAGGCGGATTGGTGGGTTCGGGAACGGTGTCCTCAACATTGTAATTTTAGTCATGACAATTTTTCTTCGGAGGATGACTCTTGGAACATTAATAAAGTTGGCGTGAAGCAGGTGATATCTTAAGTTTCCGTCGCTGGCTTCGAGTACTGCTTACCATAGGCGTGCGCAGGGTTCCCCTTCAGGGGGGGGGGGGGGGGGGGGCGAAGGTTCATCACAGCGCCACCCTCCCTATGAAGTCAATGTATGGGCAGACTTTGCGCCCCCCTCTCTTCGCTGACTAGGGGGGGGGGGGGGCGCCTCTTCTGCCCCCCCTCGTGCGCACGCCTATGCTGCTTACTACCTTTATCACACATCGCAGTGGTCGTTTTCGAATCTTCTGTGAACTTCCACACCGCGCTCCTCTTGCGATTGCTCGCCGTTACGACATGACAAAGGAAGCAGTATAAACACCACAATGTAATAATAATGCAATATAGCAAGTAAGCACCACGTGAACGTTGCGGACGGTTTACCAGCACACGATAGAACAAATGGGGGGCGAGAGGAGGCGTACGCATTAAGCTGTGAGCGGAGTGAAGCGGGCAAGTGCATTTCTGTCTCGTCGGGGTGGGGCCGCTTCCTGCGCGCGCCTGAAGCTTTGGGGAGAGCTTAGAGGAGGACGCCGTAGGCGACGGAGACCAGGGCGAGTTCATTTCTGCCTCTATGGGGTAGGGCCGCCAACGGCTTGGGCTCATTGTACTAGCGTACAAATATGTGCTGTAGTGAAAAAGAGTAGGTGCGCTCGACTATTGCGTATCGGCATCGCTCGCCTCGCACTCATGCGCACCGGCCAAGGGGCTGAGTGGGGGGGGGGGGGGGGGGGGAGGGGGGGAGTTGCCGTAATCGATTAATCGCAGAGTTTTAATCGATTAATTCGATTAATTGAAAGGCGCAAATCGATTACGATTAATCGATTAACCGTGTACCTTTAATCGATTAATCGATTAATCGTTCATCGATTTTGCCATCCCTAGTCGGGAGAGTCCCTAAACGAGTGGGTGAGGACGTGCAACCGCTTTTGTGTCTGCGTCTTGGTGCCCGAGGGGTCTATAAGTGCTCGGAGAATGCTCCATGTCTTAGCAGTACTCAGGGTGCCGGAAAGACTGTTACAAAATCCCCTCCAGTTGTTACGCGTGAGAGTGTGGGCGTATTCCTGGGCTTCTCGCGTGATACGCGCAATCCGAAGTTTCAGTTTACGATTTAGGCGCTGCCGCTTCCAACGCTTCGTCAGTCCCCTTCTAGCGTCCCACAAGTGGAGCAGGTGCGGGTCGACGTCGGGATTGATAGGCGTAGTGGTGATCGACCGCGTGGTGGCGTCGGGGTCAGCGGTAAGGGCCGCAAGCCAGTCGTCGTAGCCATCCACTTCTGGACTGGCAGTCCGAAGCTCTCGAAATTTAACCCAATTCGTTATACGAACTCTACGTTCAGGACGGCGCGAACTGGTGAGTGGAAGAGCGGTTGCGATGATGTGGTGGTCACTCCCAAGAGTTTCGTCTAAGGGCCCACTAGATATGACGACTCCAGTACCGCGAATCATCGTGAGATCGGGACACGTATCTCGTGAGACGCTATTCCCGACGCGGGTGGGTTGTGTGGGGTCAGAGATCAATGTGAAGCGCATATTACAAATGTGTCCCACAGTTTCGTTCCCTTTCCTGTGCTCTTAGGATATCCCCAAACCGAGTGCGCGGCGTTGAAGTCCCCGCAGATCAACAACTTATCCCCGAGCTTGCTAAATTCTGTAAAAAGATAATGAAAATTGTGTGTACGGGCACGAGGGGAACTGTAAATATTGAGAATGAAAAGGCTATCGCTGCGCTTGGTGTGCGTGATTACTTCTATAATTTGATGGGGAACGTCAGTGGCGACCGAATGTATGCGTACCGTTAGGCGGTTAGACACAAGTGCCCCTACGAGACCCGAATCACTACCGTACGCCTCGAAGCCTGAGAGGGAAGGGGTGCAGTTGGGCTCTTGAAGGAGTATGACGTCGGGTGCCATTGAGGTCATGGCAATGTACTGCTGCAGGGGGCCCCGCTTGCCGCGGAACCCCCTGCAGTTCCATTGCCAGACCACAAGAGGATCTGGGTTACGCGTCGCCATCTTCACTCCTGAGAGGGGCAGGGCGTGTGTATGGGTGGGGGGCGCTTTGTGTTCGGTGCCAGTGTGAGAGCAGGGGCGAACTCCTGGCGCATTTGTTGCATGTTTCGATCAGTTTGTTGCTGTATCTCGGTGGATAGAGTGGAGATACTGTGACTGATTAAGATGTGGAGTGTCGCTACCGTGTTGTTGAGTGTGTCCTTGAGCGCAGACACCGCCTCATTGAGCATATCGCGGAACTCTCGCCGGATAGTAGCACATGCGGTTGCGTTGAAGTCGAGCATCTAGAGCACGCAATTTTGCCTCCATTTCCGCACGAAGCTGATGAAGTGCATTCGGGTCGGGATTCTGTGTCATCTGGGGAGCTGAAGCTAAGGTCTCGGACGGGGTAGTCGAGGAAGGTGAAAGCAGGGGAGGCCCCTTCGCCCAGCTTACCTCCCGAGGTTCCGTTCGGCGCTGCTCGGCACCGGCTCCTTGATCCTTGTTTGGCTGGTTACAGTCTTTCAATGGGAGCGAAGACTGGTTCGTCGCCAATGGTGCAGTGGCTTCCGAAGTAGTCGCCCGCTTTACAGGTGGCTGCTGAGAACCCGTCCTGGAGTGGGCACGAGAGCGGGCCTTGCTCCGCGACCCCCGCCTGGACCGGGACCGTGACCTGGATTTCATACCCGGAGTGGAACCTGCTGCTTGCAACTCGCCCTGAGATGACGATGAAGGTGTGGGGTGATGCTCTACATCTCGTTGTTGCTGTTCCTGCTGAAGTGCCTTCCGGACCCGGTCCTTGTTGACTGGAGGCCGGACGCGGGCGGGGCAGCCCGTGTCTGTGGTGGGCTGATCCCCTCCGCATGAACGGCACCTCGGCGAGCACGAGTGCCCTGGTGTTGGGTTCGCAACGCCGCATGTCTTGCATGTGACGCACTTCGGTGTGGGGCAGTTGTCAGAACGATGTCCCAACCGGAGACAAACCGTGCAAACTTGCTTGCGTGGGCGATGCACGTAGCACCGGTATTCGGCGCCGTAATAACGTATGTAATAGGGTACCTGCAGTCCTTCGAAGGTAATGAGGGCCGTGCTGGTTTTACCCATCATTCGCGCCTGTAGAACGGTGTGGCCAGGGGTAATGAGATGATCCATAAGTTCGGAGGGGCTCGTTCCCGGGTCGACGCCATAGATAATGCCTTTGCATGAATTGTCGGGAGCGGCAATGTAAATGGACACAGGATAGGTATGCTCGCCTAGGCGGAGGTGCTGGACACTGTAGAGGTTCAGGGCGATGTGCTCATGTGGCGTGCTTACAACAGCGAGGTTTTGTTCGGGACGCAAGCGGAAAACTAGCCGGTCGACCTCGTCAGGAGGTAGGCTTGCGGCGACTCCAATAGCCCGCGTCAGCGTGGGGCGAGTCCACTGTTCCAAGCGTAGCCCGCCAAGTGGGCGTAGGATGGCTTTGTAGTCGTGGAGAGGCAAGGGTGGTGGCCGCGATGTTGTTGGCTTACGTTGAGTGGTAGTGCCTCGAAGTTCGCTCGGCGTAGTGCCTTGCTTCGGCTGAGAGACCGATAGTTCGGCTTGCGTGCGTCGTTTCTTCTGCACCAGCACCCAAGCAGAGCCGTCGTCGTTGGAGGGGGACGTTTCGTCATCATTGGCGGTCGCAGGTGGAGTCGTGTCCATTGCTGCTGCCGCAGCGGTGTTGACAGCGTCCTCCGCAACTTTCTCTGGCGGATCGATTGTGTTCTCCATGGCGAAACTGTGCGTGCCTTCGGCGTGTACGACAGGCACGTTAAATAATCACAATATCTTGCATAACAGGCAGGAACGCTGACAAGAGTCCATCCGATCGGTGGTCATCGAACAAGAAACGCTACCGTCCTCAATCAGAGCCACCGTCGAACGCCGACAGCTCAGCGGTGGTAGAGACGCGCCGCGGCCAAGGAACACAATGTGCGTCTCTGGCCGCCGCTGGTCTGAAGATTGAAGCCGGCGAAAAATGATCAACGTCGCACTCACAGATGTCGAGGTCGGCTCAAAATGATCCGGGTGACTTGATGAGTGAAGGGTAACCAACAGGGGTGATGAGTTGGTTGGATCTCCGAAAGCCAAGTGGAAAACGGGAGCCCATGCGGAGCACGTCCAGTAGCGTTGGTGGTCACGTGAAGAATCCCAAGAAGTCCGAGACTTTCTCTGTTTTTGCGAGTGTACACGGTGGAATCGCAGCCACACCAGGAATGCCTGACAAGGCGTCTACCTCCCGCCCTATAGTTGCGTAGACGCGTGCCGCAGTGTTGACTGTCTTTAACAGCAAAGCTGTTTAGGCTCTTGGTAACTTGTGGGTCGTCATAAAAAACTATCATCATCATGAACCAGCTTCATTTTCTTTACAGTGAAGCTCTTTAAGCTATCGGTACCGTGTTCGTCGTGCAAAGCTCCCAGGTAGGTGCGTGCCACAGGAATAGGGCAAGCCCCGCTACCTTCTACGGTAGGTGCGAGTGTCAAACAAAAATGAACACGTCAAAAAGAGAGAAACAAACAGCTAGAAAGAAAGAGGGAAAGTAAAATATAGATATATGAAGGGAATGAAGACATAAAAAGATAGAAAGACAAAGAAAGACACTGATACAGAAAGAAACAGTCACGAAAGAGATATGTAAAAGAAAAGATCCCAACTCCCGCTTCGCGGACACTGGGGACGCAGCGAGGCTGGTGGCCTTCCCTTTGTTGGGCCATCGCATTTATATGTATTGCAAGTCTTCGAGATATGTTGTATCACTGCTCTTTACTAAACACTGTGGTAAGCTTTGATGTGGTTGTATAGTTTTACTGCATCTTGACCATACCACTGTTATGCAGAGGTTTACAAAGAAGCCTTCGCGTAAGATGCGCGTCAGTGGCTACGTCATCAGGAATGTTTCTGGGAAGGTGATCTACAGTTGTCTCAACGTCAATCGACACATTCACGACCTCTCGTCTTTGCCCATACTGGCCAATAGTAGGCGGTAGCCCGTTCCAGCGTCAATTCTCTCTGATGTTCACGTCGGGCGGCTTCTTCATCGGAAAACAAGCAAGCTTAACCATGCTGAAAATGCAAATGTCGCAGAAGCGAGACGAGACAACTGCGTTCCTTGCGAACTAAAGCAAGGTGGTTCTTTTTTGTTATTCTGCTTATTAGTACTGCGCGCCCTTTCGGTGTCCGCAGTTTTCTTTTTCATGTAGTTCTCTCCTATCTACGCACTTGCTAAAGGCGCTTCCTTGAAATACTTCGTGTTGGCTGGCGAAAAACAGTCTGCTGGACAGAGTCTAAGGTTGTTATCACGAATTGCACATTTTGAGAAAATTCCGACTTCGAGAAAATTTAATTGCAACCCCGCGTTTAAGCCGTCGTGTAATGGTCATGATGAGGCTAACGAACGCGTTCCGGGCACGGCCGTTTCCTATGAAAAAAGAAAGAAAAAAGGAAGAAAGAAAGAAAGAAAGAAAGAGAAAGAAAGAAAGAAAGAAGAAAGAAAGAAAGAAAGAAAGAAAGAAAGAAAGAAAGAAAGAAAGAAAGAAAGAAAGAAAGAAAGAAAGAAAGAAAGAAAGAAAGAAAGAAAGAAAGAAAGAAAGAAAGAAAGAAAGAAAGAAAGAAAGAAAGGGAAAGCAGTGTGTCACGCACGCCTATGCGATGCTTTGCTTGCCCCTATTTCCCTAATAGAGAAAGAGCTCCTGAATTTTTTTTCTTTAAAGCGAGACGCTATATAGCTATGATCTGGCAGATAGTGTCCGTATGCAAAAGACGCGTAGAAAAACAAGTGTCTAGCTCCTCTCGCACTTTGCCCTGGGCCTCCTTCCCCTCTCGCCGCAAACGATGCCTCTCCCGTAAATATCGCGATTCTGAGCTCCGTTACTTTCCACCCATCGTTCTGCCCATCTGTCTCACGATAGTGCTATCGTGCTGGCGCTATTATGAGCACTCCACGTCTTCACTCGCTATAAAAAGAACACATATTATTGACTCGGAGCAAGGAAAGCGGGAATCGAAGGAGCGCCAACGTGCGCGAAAAGCCCGATTGGACGCGAGAAAGACGTAAAGCCCCTGCGGCAAATGGGGAACCAACGAATTATTGCTGGCTTCGCTGGCGTCCATCTTCACATTAGTGACTCTGAATTCCTCCTTCTGTTAGACGTGTTGCTCATTACTTCCGGTTTAAACTTGTACGGTGTTTTCCCGACGCAACTCGACTGCTTTCGCACTTTTGTTAATAACGTCACACGGATATTGACACATCGACAAGACTGTTCTTCAACAATACCGCGTATTCAACAAATAAACTGACTGAGCTAAGGGAACATAGTATGGAAAATCACATGTCGATAGAGATGTGGATGACCCATGCAAACTACAAAGCCTGAAGGATAAAATGGTCCGGATACGACGGGCCATTTTAATTCACCTGATGTGTGGCTCGCAATGACGCTTAATATCACCTTGAAAAAGTTGGTGAAGAAACTGAGTATACAGGGTGGTTCAGGACATGTGTTCGACAATCCGGAAACTAAGGGAATTGGAATAATGTCCGCCTTCATAATTGCTCTTTCTGTAGGGGTATACATGATTAGATGGCTATAGACATTATTGTCGGCAGCAATTAAGGAAACTAAAATAAGTATAATTATTGGAGAGAGGCAGTCGGGTCCAGTTGGGGAATTGAAATCCTTCCTGCAAAGAACCCATGACCGCTCTAAGATTTCGAGAAAAATATGGAAGCTTCGAACGAGGGGGGGCAAACCTGAAGGAAGTGCTCAGATGGTGTCGTGGCCTTACTTGTTTCCTTTTACAGCGAAAGCTTTATATGGCTAGGAGAAACAAAAAACCGCTCGGCATCTATGTCACGAGCGGTCTCCATTGGCTGTGCTATCAGTTACGTGATTCTGCTGAGCGTCGTACCCAGATGCGCGAGCTTGGGTACGACGCTTGAAGGGTCAAACGCTTGCAGCAACGGCGCGCCGCAGAAGCGGCGTTGCGGGCAGGACAGCGTCGACGTGATGATTGTGGGAGCGCGTTCGCCGGGGCGAACGCCCGCTTTGGGCGAGAGTTTCTCCAGCGGCACTTTGGCTTCGGCTGCGACGTCTGTGACCGCCTGTGGTTCGACCACAACCTGGCAACGATAATTGTGGAAGGCTTCAGTGCAGCGTCGGGTTGAACCCACTGCTAAACACCGTGGCCGCACCTTTCGGCTTCGCTGGTTAACCATTTGTACGGAGTGCTTGGGCGGTGATTTTTTTTCTCTTTCTCGCTGTTTCTATCTGGCTCTAAGTTTTTTGTATCTCTTTTATGTGTCTGTTTCTATATCTTTCTCTCTATTTCTATGGCTTCTCTGTATTTCTATCTGTCTATCGCTCTTTCTGCTTATTTGTGTATATTTACTTGTTTCTTGTTCTTTCTCTCTTTCTTTCTGTTTCTGTCTAGCTCTCTTTTTTTCTATATCGTTTTCGTATCTGCTACTTTCTATTTGTATCTTTTGGTATGTTTTTCTCTGCCTTTCTATCTTTTGATCTCTTTACTCCTTTTATTTTTCTTAACTTTCTTTCTCCTTCATTCAATCGCTTTCTCTCTGTCTCTTTTCTTTTTTTTTGTACTTTTTCTTTCTTTCTCTCTCTCTCTCGCTTTGACATGTTTCACGTGATCCACTTCGCCGGGCAGAATTTTCGTTTAACGCTCGAAACTACTGCACAGAGTAGTGGGGCATGCACATTTCCTGCGGCGCATACCCACCTATGCAGTTTTCCATGACAAAGCACGCATTACGGATAGAATAAACAGCGTCGCTATTAAAAAACGGCCTCCGGTAATTATATCATAGTAATGAAGTTCAACCGAGTTCACCGGTAAAACCAAAGTAGAAGTGCCAGTGAGCTTGGGTAAGTTCACTGGCACAATAAAATTACTCGACCACTTCCGAAAATTAAATATTCATACGCATAGAGCTGGTCTGGCACCGTCTGCTTGATGCTAATTTTGTAATAAGGATATAACGATTCAACACTATCTTCTATCACGCAGCCACTTTTGTTTACCATGAAAAAACGCTCTAAAAGAATCTTTGAATCGAATTAGATCGGATTCAACTGCTTCAAATATTGTGTCCTTGAGAGCCTCCTCATTTCGCCGTTGTCACAGGGAATTCGGCTCCGCTGCTGACAAAATACAACTAAATAGCGGTGGTTCTGACTTGAAGTCCGTGAACATTCATGATTAAAGGTGCCATGACACCCAATTTTTGGTCGTAATCTGTGTTGCGTGGAATAATTCTTATAGGCTGTCTAAATTTCAGCACATTTGGGGTGGCACTTAATTTATAATTCAATATTTTTCGGCCCGAGATTCAGGCAACACTGCCGCAATTGTGAGCCATGACGTGAGAAGCTGCTGGCGCGGCGACCGTCTTCATTCCTGTGAACGATTTGTTCGATGCCCAGCTGCGCGTGCTATCGAACTAATTAAAATTTGTTCAGCTTGGCACTGAAACTGAACAATTTAAACGGCGGAAATTTCATTACCGCACAATGACCCCGCTCCATGCAGCACTGCACGTCACACACACTACGCTGAAATGGCGCTTGCCGGCGGTGGGCGGCGTGTATAGCCGGCAACGCCTAGGGCTTATAATGCATTGAAATATTATTTCACAGTCTCTTGCAGATATGCGTACAGGCACAATTAATAAACCTTTACTTAAATTTTTAAAGCTGCAAATTCTTGTGTGATTGTTTCATGGCCTGTCTAATTTATTATTATTATTTTTCAAGCAATTATTATTATTATTATTATTATTATTTGATTTGCATACACAGGTACACAAGGACACAGAGGAAAGAGGGAGAGAACAAAATCAAACCATGTAATTCATACTCATCTATTTTTAAAGGTATTTATTAATTTCTCAGCCAGTCGTATAGGGGGGGATGCAGGTCATCATCAATTTGACCTTAAAGCTTAAAAATCAGGCGGCTATGATGACCATCATTTGAGTGATTTTATGCCGGTTTAATATTCGCGCCTCAAAAATTATTGCGAACGATGAACCAGCGTCACAATGACTGATACTTTTGTTGTAAACGTATACTGAGATATGCGATGGCGCAAAGATTGAGAGTGCTTTCAATGAAAGTCCTAAATTATTTTTCGCCAGTAACACTGACACGACGATAATGTCACATAAGCGCGAACAAAGGACGGACACAGAAAGGCGAGATGGACAAAGACCGGCGCTCCTAACATTGCCAGGCTTTCGTGAATATTGTTACGTGACTGACGAGTCGGTAGACTGTAGTCTGTAGACTATTCACACGATATATTTACAATAGAAGGTTGCAGCGCTGACCGGTTCAGCTCAGAGTGTAGCTGACTGGGCTAGTTGGTCATGCATACTTAAATTAACAGCGCAAAGAACGGACGCTGCACAAAGGAAACACACAGGACAAACGCTGACTTCCAACTGAAAATTTGTGTTTCCTGTGTGTTTCCTTTGTGCAGCGTCCGTTCTTTGCGCTGTTAATTTAAGTCAGCTCAGAGCCCGAGCGGAGAGAGAGAGATCTTCCTTCTCTTCGTCCGGCGCACACGTGCATGGTTCAAGGGGCTGGCAATATACATGTAGCAATATCATCAACCTTACGGCAGATGCTCGAAGAAGTGTTATATGAGCACCATTACATTAGTGCACTCTTTGTAAAGTACATTATTATAACTATACAATGCTTCGAAGAACTGAATATGTTTAAATGCTAGCGATGCCATAGATTACGGCGTTTAACTGTACTTTACGTTAGAAGCTTTCTGTATGTCCGTTGTTTGCATGAAGATTGAGCGTACTGCTCTTGATTGTGCTGTTCCATCCTGGTATGATATTTATTTAGAATTGAAATATCGAGAAACAACTGATACGAAATTCTTTTGCTGCTACTATTAGTCATATTAATATATCGGTGCAGAGGCTCTCGCTTTGGGGAAATGCTGTAGGCTGATGATCCTTAAAAAACAACTCGAACTTCTACGTTTAATCACATACATGGCGTGTCACTTTCCTACGTAGGTTTTCCGACACGACAGGTGTCTTTCCTAGTATGAATATATTTTGTTGGTAAAATAGTGTTGACCTGCGGGAAGATCTACGTAGGTGAAAAGGGGTGTCATTGACCGAGAAATGAAGCATGATTGAACGCTTAGCCTCGTTTTACTACTGAAAATTTAGCAGATTTGATGATTTCATTAGAAGGATCGCTATGACGACCTGGGTTATCATTCTCAGTTATTTCTTACAAAAATATCAATAAACATATTTGACAAAAAATATATTTTTGACAGAAGTTTCAGCGCGTATTATGCAACAATGTTTGTAAAAAACAAAACTGGTTCGAGATTGCACATTGTATTTGCTCTGTTCCGTCAATAACCTCAAAAGGGATACTAAAAACAATATCAAATAGGAAAGATATTTCTACAACAATCACCTACGAGACGGGAAAGCTTAAATGTTCTGCAGCGCAAGAAGACATCAGCCGTGCAAACAACATCCAACAGAAACTGTCATCCATACATGTGTATGCCATAATTGTATTTTTAAATGCGAAGCATTTCTTTGCGTACTGCTTTGGAAAAAACCTATGCCGGCGTACTCTTGGTGAAACGTCAGTTGTGTTTGCAGCGCTGGCTATCACAATTTCAAAACATTACATACGTACTTATATGATGAAGGAGTCATGTCGGGTTAACGTCAATCGTATACTTAAGCACCATCCATTTTAGTTGCTTTACGAAGCACTATCCAGGGCTACCATTCACGCAAGCACAAGCGCTACATATCAGCTTACCGCTTCTGGTGTTGGTAATACCAGTGTTTCTGTTGGCATCATTACGCAACTGTAAAAAAAATCGGGTTATATGAAACATACACGACTGTTCAACATATATCTGTGCGTATATTATTTGTACATATCTTTAGCGTCATTTCGTAACGTCTCGCTTAATAAAAAATTACAAACTAGTCACCTTACCTCCGCATGCTTCGCATAACATCGATTCCCATGGCACTTGGGATCTGCCAAATTTTTTGCCTGTAAAAATAAAACTGAGCGCAGCCAATTTCTGGCATATTACTGAGGAGGTGCAAGCAACGGTAAATACGTATAACGCATCTACCATTACTGGCACTGCTAAGCTATAAAATATCTCAACATAACAAATTGCTAATGGAGACGGTGGTGACGCTCCAGTCCAGAAAAAAAGCACGCAAACCTCAATGATTGATATGAAGAATAAATGAAGACAATGTGTCAATCCTTCTATACTCCGTGAAATATTGGCGAATGCATCACGTCATATTTGTTTTAGCAATTTGTAATATATTTATTCATTAATATAGTCGTTTATATTCACTTAGACTATTTTCTGATTCATGTTTCTTTTCAGTTTGAGTCAGAGGTTATCGTTAATTGTATCCCGTCAATCGTATGCTGGTGATATTCCACAGGGTTTGCGCAGCTAGCTGCGTGGATTTATAAAAGACCACCCCTGCTAAATATAAGAGTGGAGCACATAGGCGCCTGTCCTATCGGCGTCTCATGTGTCATATGGTCGCTTGTGACGCTGGCAATATCATGTATAGCAGTGGCGTAAATCCAGAAAAATCACAAGGGGGGCACACAATTCAGACCATGGCGGCCATTTCGTTTTTCAAATGTGGGTTGTATTTTTATTTACATGACAATTAAATCATTCTTTGAAATAAAATTTACAAAACGAGCATGGGATCCGAGCTCGACTAAATTAATTGTTCTTTTCAGAAGCGCGCGAACGTATACAGCGACTCACGGGCAGCCGTCCGTACCTTCGCCGTCGGCGCAATCGCCAAGGAAGCACGCCGTATTCTCGGTGAAAAAGACATCTCTAACCACATCTTAACGTGGTTCCCTGCTCACATGGGTCATTTTGAAGGAGGCCCCACCAACCTCAACGAGCTGGCCCACTCCAAGGCGCGAGGTATGACGTTCCGCGGCCACGGAGGTTCTCCCCAGCCCACGACGTTGGACAATAGAGATCAGCCCACCACATACAATGAAATTACGCAGCACTTCTACCTAAGCAGGAGGATTTACCCCCCCTCCTCACAGAAAACTACACAGAGCCCAGGCCATGACGCTTAGACTCCTGCAGACAGATTCATATCCAAATCTGGCCTTATTTCACAAAATTTACCCGGATACTTACACTAGAAGCTCGTGTCCCCGTTGTGGGGAAGTAGCTAACTTAGAGCATATGCTCTGGCGATGCCCCTCGTTACTGGGCAGTGAACAAGCCGACCCAGCCAAGTGGAGCTCCGCCATCAGAAGCCCCAACAAGGGGGGATCAGCTGTGGGCCGTCCAGAGAGCCCACGATGCGGCGGTCAGGCTTAGCCTGCCCGTTCCAACGTGGGAGAAGCCCACTGCGCGCTAGTCGCGTCTCTCAGGACTATAATAAAGTTTTACCATCCATCCATCAGTCTGCTTTCAACAGGTCGATCTGCTTTTGCGATGTCCATAGTCCCACACAGCTGAGAGGTATTGAACAAAGGTTCACACTCAAGGCCAATCCCCCGTGGTGGGTATGCGCCATAAACACTAGGAACATCATCATCGTCATGAAAAGTCTAAAAGTTCGGAATTATATCTAATAGACCCTTGCATAAAACTATGTATTCCATCAGATTTGAGAGAAAATAGGAGATTTGAAACATTAGTCCACCGCTTACGGCTTGGCACAGCATTTACGCGACACTTCCTACACAGGATAAAACGTGCGTCTAGTACAGAGTGTTCCTGCGGCCACCCTGACGAAGATGTACAGTGCTGGTCAAAAGTTCGCAGGCCATGCTCCCATAGGAATACATGGGATAGTGGCCTGCGCACTTTTGACCCCCCTGTACATCATATACTTATCGAGTGCAAAAAATATGAATCGCAACGAAAAGTTCTACGAGCAAGTCTGCTACTTTTAGATACAAGGCCTTTCACAATGAAGAAAATACTAGGTCCATGGCCAACGGCAGGCCTTCAGAAAAGAGCGCTTGTCGCCTTCAAGAAGTTTCTTGAAGAATCAAATATTTTTTGGAAATATTGAACTACTGTACTCGATGTCGCCTTCCCCTACATACTAAAAGAACAGTGTAATGTTGTGGTGTGCGTTTGATTTTATGTGTAATCATTTGCCTCAGTGTGTTTTGCTTTGTATGTCAAGCATTACAGAATATTTGAGTTTGAACTTCTACATGTGAACTGACTGTTCCTATCTGAACTTGTGATACAACACTTGTGCACATATGAACCTATTAGACTTATCTGAACTCTCATGTGATGTTCGGTTGTGCAGTATTTTCACATAGTGTGTTGTACTTTATTGCATTTTGTGCCCTTATTATTTTTCTTAGTACATATTTTGTCTGCTAAGCGAGGAGGAGTAGCCGGTGCCACCATAATGGCACCAACCTCTCCTATTTCACCATTTCAATAAAAAAAAAGGTTCACACTGAAGAATAATCAGCCATTTAAAAAAACTTGAATGCGCTCAATTTAACTGTCAAGTAACTCAAATGTATGGCGTTCTAAAGCTAAATGTAAGGGGGGGGACACTTGCAAGGGGTGTCCCCCCCCAACCTGAGCACTAAGGGGGGTGCGGACCCCCGTGACGCCCCCCCCCCCCCCCCCATGATTTACGCCAGTGATGTATAGTATAACGACATGTAGTACAGTATATCGCAAGGACGGGAAAATTCAGTGAGGGTGAGACGAAGGGATGTAAGGGCGAGGAAAACGGATAGAAGCAAGGGAGAGAGCACAGCATAGCCCACTCATGTATAGTACAATATAGCAAGAGGTCGCAGTGACAAGTCAGGCTGCTGAGTGACCTGAGGGAATGGATAAGTGGGAGGCTACGCATAGCATAGTTATAGCATACTATGCCAAAAGGATGGGAAAAGGAAATTAGCGTGAGCAGGAGAAATGCGGGGTGAGAAGGAGGAAAACGAGGAGGGGAGGGTAATGTTTAGAATTGCCATGTATAGTATAGTATAGTATAGGGTGTGGAATGGAAGTGATAGTGAAGAGGAGGGATGCGAGACGGAGGAGAAGGAAAAGGATTAGGGGAAAGGGCGCCACTGGATCACAGATGAAGCTTTCTTTTACCGCCATGGATGCCGAGCAGGCTGTACGTTCGTAAATGCAGCGTACGCTTGTGATTGAAAACCACCGTTTCCAAAGGGGAGGTGAATTTCTGCTCGGCGTTCCCTTCATCTATTCCATTGTATGCTACTGCATTGATTTTTATTTTATAAGCAATTACATTTGTACGCTCGAGTAGGTTCTGCCGCCGCTATCGGCGTCACCGCCATGTTTCGTCGAAAGCGCACAATGATAAGATCTCCACGCGCACTGCATGTGTTACCCGCGAATAAAAACGCGTGAGCGGGCGTGACAAGCTACGCTGAAGCAGAGAAGAAACGGGACGACTATTTCTGCCGCACGGAGGGCTTATGCCATAACATCATCCCGCATGCTAGGCCTGCCCTCGAGTGCTCCCCAAACAGAGAGGGAACGCTGTGCCCCTCTTTCCTCGTACGAAGGCGCATGGATGCCGGGGGAGACGAGGGGCTGCATAGATTGAGCAGCAAGTGTGAATTTTGATCGTTGGCCGTGCTCCCGAGCGCTGACGCGCACGCCATTTCAGCAGACATCACCAACCGGCTCGTGTGCCCTTCCTCCTGCAGTGCTCTCAAAGCGAAGCGCTGAGACAGCAGACGTCACAAAAATCACACCATATCCACGAAGTGAATGGTGATGAGTGGGCGAAGCTCGATCGTTTTCATCCATGGCAGAAAGAGAATGTGTGGTCTGGAAGGCGCTTTCTGGAATGGTCTGGAAGCGTCATCGTTATCACGTGTAGTGGGTACATTCCACTATACTGCGTCATCGTCATCTTTATCACGTGGAGTGGGTACATTGCACTATACGTGGCTACCTACCTACCTACCTACCTACCTACCTACCTACCTACCTACCTACCTACCTACCTACCTACCTACCTACCTACCTACCTACCTACCTTCTACTACTACTATTACTACTACAGAGGAGAGACAGACCCACACCCTAAGGAGCTTCGACCCTAAAACCACTTGTCTCCCTGGAGTGGCTGTATTTCCTTACACCAGCGTCTTACAACGGAGCTGTGAAGCCGAGCTAAGGCGGGTGAAGTATCGTGCAGCAGACAAATTTGTACTGCGCGAAGAGAACACGTAAGCAACACAAATACGTAAATACGCGATGCGCTTCGTATTTGTGCATTGTTCTGCGCTCTTGAGCTTTGTCTTTGCGCAGTTTAAACTCGTCTGCTGTTTATATGAAACAGCTATCCCAACATGCTATAATAAAGCGTCTTCCGCAGTCCAGCGAAAGAGGGCAAGTATGAGAGCAGAGAATGAAGCATAGCCATGTATAGTGTAGTATATCAAGGGGTGGTAAAAGGAAATGAGGGTGAGGAGGAGGGCAGAGCTTAAGAGTATATCATAGTCATACGCAGTATGCATAGCAAGGAGTGCGAAAGAGAAGTGAAGGTGATGAATAGAAATGTGAGGGGGAGGAGGACGGAACGATTGGAGGAGGGTAAATCGTAGCACCACCATGCATAGTAACGTATAATAAGAAGTGTAAAATGGAAGTGAGGATGAGGAGGACAAGAAGGAGGGGTATGTACAGAATAATATGCCGGAGGTGTGTTGAGGAGGGAGGTGAGTTGAAGGCTGGAGAGATGCAGTTGGTCAAGCGGAGAAAAGGAGTTGGTGAGCGAAGTAGAGCAATGGCGCAGGTGTTGCAGGGCGATGTCAGATGTGGCGGCACCTAGTAGATGCGTGGAGGAGAAGGGGCCGAAAAATAAAGTGGAAGTGAGAGTGAGTGATGTGAGGGTGTGGAGGATTGAAAGAAAAAGTGGAAAAGAGAGAAGCATAGCATAGCCATGTATGTTGAACATAACAATGGGTGGTGTGATGACTAACAGCAGCGGCATCGGGGCTCTAGCGCGCGGGGAGCTAGCGCGGGGAAGGCAGAGGAAGATGAAGACCAGAATAAAGAACAGCCGGCCCAGGAACAGGTTAACAAGAACAAGAACAAGATCTGGTCTTGCACTGCCTCCGTGACGGGCCCGCCTTGGAACTTGTAGCAGCGAGGCAACCATCACGAAACGTTCTGAAGCACGCGTGAGCTAGCCTCGTCCTGCCGGTCCTGGTGCTGACGCTTCTCAGGGTTGCGGTCAAGTAGCCGGCGGTTACTTTTATTGGATTTATCTCTCGTTTTGTTACTGTTTTGAGTGCATTGTTAAGTGTAACTTCGCTTTCTTTCATGTCTGTCTCTTCTCCGGGCCAGAGGCCTTCCCTCTGGTCGGCCTCTATTTCCCCCCCAGGATCTACCCTTGGAATTGTTCCTCCGCGATGGAAACCGTAGCGTCCCTGTCGCTTTGGTGCCGACCAATGGTGGCTTCATCCGCATGAAGAACCCCAAGGCAATTCAATCAGAACTTCGTGCGATCACTTCTCACTCCCTACTAATAACCGAGGTTCGTCAGTTCGGACGCGGGGGGGGATCCTGTGTTGCTCACCAGACCAGGCTTGTATTCAAGATCTACTGAAGTGTACTACTTTTGCCTCACATCCGGTGAGCTGTTTCATCCCACCTCATTTAGCTTGCTGCAAAGGTTTAGTCCGCGGAGTAGACATAAGTCTAAGTCCAGTTGAAGTATTGGACATTTTTTTCCCCTGCAGGAGTAATTTCTGTTTACCGCTGTACCCGCATGGTAAATAACCAGAAAGTCCCTACTGAAACAGTCATTGCAACATTTGCTGGGACTACTCGCCCTTCGGAGATCAAGGCATGGCCGCTTATCTATAGGGTCGAAGCTCTAGCTCCCCGTCCGCTACAGTGCAGTAAATGCTGGCGTTATGGACACAGTGCCAATGGTTGTCGTTCGGACACTCGATGTTGCATATGTGGGGCCGACCATAACACTGCGGATTGTCAGTCAGACAATAAGTCATGTTGTTTATGCAAAGCAAATCACTCTGCTGATGATCATAACTGCCCTGCGAGATCGAAAGAACTTCAGGTGATTGAAATCATTGAAAGGAGACGATGCTCTCGTAGGGAAGCTCTGGCAGAAGTACAAAGCAGGACTCAGGGATATGCCGGTGTAGCAGCTCGTCAGCCTCTCGGTATGGACGCATCATTTTCTCAGTCCATTACAGCTATGGTAGAGAAGGCGGTAGAAAAAGTATTAGAAAAAATTTCTACTAAATCTATCCGAATCGCTGAATCACATTATGGCTTCTCAGTTGCCTGCTGTTTCCGAGACAATAACAAGGCGGTTACAAACTCCTAGCGCTGCTACCAATAAGCCAGCTGAGCATCAGACAGATGCCCGCATCAATGATGGAGCGGGGCCTTCCCATTCACAAACGACCGAGCAAGAATGCATCTCTGATTCAGATTCAACGGGAAATCGGGACATAGACATGGATTCTCGCATTCTCAAACGCACTAGATCGCCTACTAGCAAATTTTATAATTCTTCTAATCCGAAAACAAAAAAGTGTGTGAAGGAACCTGGGACTAGGTCTGACTTCCTGAAAGAGAGTATTTTAGATCAAGCAGTTTCCGCTGCTTGCCTATCATCACCATAGGCTGTCTTAGAGTTGTTCAGTGGAACTGCCGTTCAATCCTCTCTGCAGCTACAGATTTATTATACATCATTTCTCAGCAATCTCCTGACGTTGTACTGTTACAAGAAACTTGGTTGTCAGCTGATCAAAACTTTTATTTAAAAAGTTATCAGTGTTTTCGACTGGACAGAAATTCACGTGGTGGAGGGTTAATCGTTTTCATTTCATCCAAATTTTGCCATAGAGCGAAAATAGCTTACAAAGCAATATCACCTGATTACGAAGTATTGGTATTGGAATTAAACTTTCCTGGCTGTGCGCCATTGTCAATAGTTAATAACTATTTTCCAGCTGGGATACGAGATGAAAGTGTTCTAGATACTACTCTGAGTTTCTGCAAAAAGAATATACTGTTTGTGGGAGACTTTAACTCTCATCATGTGTCGTGGGGTTTCCGCACAGACTCATCGGGAAAACGATTATGGGACTGGACGAACACGAACAACTTTATCTGTTTAAATTCCAAAGTTGCGACATTTGTTCGATGTCAATCGAGGTCTGTCTTAGATTTAACTTTTGCTAGCGCAAATGTTTCAGTCTCGTCTTGGACTGTGCTTGACACCGCTACAAGTAGTGATCACCGGCCGCTTGCATTTGAGGTTAAAGTTCCATTAGTAACGTTAGATTACCAGGTGCAAAGTTTTATAGACTACTCTAAATTTAAAAATAATTTACAGTCAAATTTGTCTTCCTTGACCGGTATGGAAAGAAATATTAAAGCCATGAGTCTTTGCTCAGTTGTAAAACGTACCATCACAAAATCACAGTTCACTGTATCTTCAACAAAAGGGCATTCTATGTGTGCCTGGTGGAATTCGGATTGTTCAAGAGATTACAGACGCCGAAAAGCCGCATGGAAAAAGCTCCTTATAAACCAGAGTCCTACTAATTGGCGCAATTATTTGTATGCTAAAGCTATGTTCAAAAGAACGGTATCATTGGCGAAAGATGATTATGAAGAAAAACGATATAACTTTCTTTCGAAGAGCGGTAATAAAAAAGCTCTATTTAGATTTCTGCGTAATCGTAAGGCTATTGCAGCGCCCGTGAACATTGAATCAGTTATTCTTTCCCCTAAAGAATTAGAAGATATATTAGCTCAAATTGCATCAGGCTTGGAAAAGAGATTCACATCGCAGCTACAACTAAAGTTCGTAAAACCTTCATATGTGGATGATTTTATTGAAGTAAATATGGAAGAACTTGCGCACGTCGTTGGTCTTCTACCCAACACAGCTCCAGGTCCAGACGGCATTACTTCAGGAATGTTAAAAATATTATTCGATATTTCTCCTGAAGATCTTCTTAACCTCGTCAACCACTCACTTAGAAATAGTTGGGTTCCGCCTGATTGGAGACTCGCAAAAATAGTTCCCCTTCTTAAAAAACAAGGAGCGGGAATGCAGGTAGACAACATCAGACCAATCGCTCTAACATCACATGTAATTAAGTTAATAGAAAGAATACTATACATAAGAATTATGAAGTTTGTAACAGATAATGCAATACTGAGCTCGTGCCAGATTGGATTCAGACCGGGTTGCTCGATATGGTGTGCACATGTCGATTTAGAGGCTCGTATTAAGCTCGCTCGGCATAGACGGCAATATGCGGCTTTAGTAACCCTTGATTTAGCCAAGGCGTATGATAGTGTTGAGCACGGTATTCTCATCAGTGCCCTAAAAGACCTAAACTTTCCGCATTATATAATAAATTGGATGTACGAATTTTTAAAAGATAGAAAGTTTTATTGCTCCCAACGAGGTGTTCGTACGTCTAAGTACAGTCAAACGAGAGGAGTTCCCCAAGGCTCTGTACTCTCGCCGGTGTTATTCAACATTTTGTTAAGTTCAATACCATTGTGTGATAAGGTACAAGTCTATGTATATGCAGATGACATTGCATTTTTCGCGTCTCACTGTGATATACATTTACTTCATTCAACTTTACAGTCATATTTAGCAACGTTAGAAACCTGGTTTGATAATATTCGTATGAAATTAAACGTTACCAAAAGTTCCATAATAGTCTTTCCTTTGGATGTGCCAGTTAATATTTCTCTTCAGTACCATCAAGAAAGAATTCCCCAAGTTGACTGTATTAAATATCTGGGTGTACTATACGATGAAAAATTGACCTGGCGTAAACACATTGAACATGTTAAAACTAAGGCTACACGAGCTGTTGGGATGATAAGTAGACTTGGCCGGCTCCGTTCCGGGCTACGCAGAGATACGTTGATTATGATTTACCGCATGTACGTTCGCCCGATTCTTGAATTTGGTTGTGTACTGTTCTCTGGTGGGCCAGCATACAAGATTAACCCCTTGATTCTTTTAGAGAGAGAAGCTCTTCGCAATTGTCTAGGAGTGCCAAAATTTACAGCTAACAACGTTTTGTACCAAGAAGCTCGGATACCCACTCTCGCTTGCAGATTCCGTCTTTTAACAGTTAAAACTTATTTAAAATTTTATGATTCCCCTCTTAGGCGGCAGCAGTTCGTATTTTTTGCTGAATCCAGGGCTTTCTTCAATGAGCATTGGTCCAGAGTATATAAACCTCAAGTGTTGTTTGTTCAAAATCTACTAGATGCCTTAAATGTTAATATAACCGAGATCATTCCGACAGATAAAACCACGGGCAATGTGCAAATAGAACTTGATGACATCTTTCCAACAAATGCCAAACATTTGCCCTCTAAGTATTTGATTGGCTTATTAGATGAGCACCTCTCACAGTTAGGAATTAATACTGTAATTGCAACCGATGCATCTATGAGTGATAAGAAAACAGGTGTGGGTATTTTTTCTCAATCATTATCCTGGTCATATTCATTACGCCTCCCAGATTATACACCCATATTTGAAGCGGAGTTAACGGCAATTATTCTAGCTATTCGAAAACTTCCAGCAACTTATTCGACAGCTGTTATAGTGACTGATTCGTTATCCGTGTGTTCATCCCTCTCTTCGTCGTCCGAATCAGCAGTACTAAATACATTCAAAGCCTTAATCCCTGCATACATGCGACTAGTGCGATTGATATGGGTGCCAGGGCATCGCGGTATATATCTAAATGAGATGGCTGACTCACTCGCGCGAATATCCCTTGATGGTCCAATTTTGCCAGTTATACCTCCTACAGCTTATGTTACAGCGGCGAGATTCAGGAAATTTTCTCTTCTTGAAGATTCATTAAAAGTTACAACACCGAACCCAGAATTTTCGCACTTGCATGTCGCGTGGGATAATAAATGGTGTCCCACGCGTAAACTGGAAGTCTCCATCACTAAATTACGATGCCGTATTCCACCGCTTAATTTCTATTTACACAGGTCTGGTCTGGTGCCATCCCCACTGTGTTCTAGCTGTAACGAACCTGAAAATATCGACCATTTCCTATTAAGCTGTCGCCGTTTTAAAATTCAAAGAAAAAAAATGCTTTGAAATTTTATTCAGAAAATTAGGAATACCACTAAGTACTCCAAATATTCTTTCCTTTGGAGCTGCTTCATTGGAATACAGTAACAGGAACGTCTGCGGGGCCCTCTGCGAATTCCTGAGTGACACAAGGAGATTACCTTGCTAAATTACTGCTCAGCTTTCTCCCCGAACCAAACCAAATTGAGGACTTCATTATTAATCAGCATTAAATTAACCTACTCATGAATCATGTATTGGGGATAACTTTGAAGTATATAATAAAAAAAAATTTTATCAATCTCTGTCGTTATTGAAATTTGTTTTGTTTCTCGAGAAATTACCATATTCAAATTAAAAAAAAAAAGAATTATTTTCCCCTTTCCTCTGCCTAGCCCAATTTTTTTTTCTTCACTTAGTTTAACCGCCGGCTTCTTGGCCAATCCCCCGTGGTGGGTAAGAGCCAGCATTGAGGAGCAAGCAAGCAAGCAAGCAAGCAAAAACGGGTGCTGTCTCTGTGTCTCGTTCTTCACTACAATGGCGCAGTTCGACAACTGAACCTTGCGGCTGAAGCCACCTCTACCTGTACGTGTCCTCGCGAGTCGTCGGCAGCGCGGGTCTCTCCATCCAGGAACGCCGTCCACGCTTCCTTGATCATGGACTCTACGACCCGAACGCTGCTGCAGCTACCCATTGAATCATCCGCGGACGGCGTCAATGCCTCTTCGGTGGTTCCAGGGTACGACCTGACAGGAACGTTGCTACCACCTTCGTCTGGGAAGGCACACGGGCTCCTGTCGTTTACGAACGACACGTACGCTTCGCATGACACGGATCCCGTGCCCAAGGTTCGTCCAACGCCTGAGCATCCAAGGGACGCCGTTCAGGCTTCCTTGGCGTACCACGGCGCCGCGAAAACAGCGCGCGGCCTCCTGTTGCCCGGGAACGCTGTTCACGCTTCCCGTGGAGACAACCTCTCGCTCACGACTTCATCGGCACCTGAGCTGCCGAGGGGTGCTGTTCAGGCTCCCTCTGACGAGCAACCCGCGACTGTGAGCACAACCACCACATCATGCGGATCTTCAGACAACGCCGCGCAGCTGCGGCGTACCATCGCGCGACTCCGCGGCATGGTGAACGCTTTGACAGCGTCGAGCGCTGCGCGGTTTCCTGCCTTCATGTCAGCATTGAGCGCCGCCAACGCCACGCTGGATGTAGCCGCCTCACACGATCTGGAGGCCATCCCACCCGAGCAACGCAGAGAGCTCCGGTGTGCCCTCATGCAGCTCTCATGCCAGCTGGGCTGCTTCGCGTTGAAGATCTCCGCATTCTCACCTGCCGCCGCACCATCTCCGGCCGTCTGCGAACTACCGGAATTTCACGGTTTCCAGAACGACGCCGACAGTTGGGTGGCAACCGTCAACGCCCTAGCAGTGCGCGAGGCCTGGACGGAGCCTCAGAAATGGTTCGTGGCAGTTGAGCGCCTTCGGGCAGGTGCAGCGGCGTGGCACCGGTATGAAGGCGTGAGGCAGCATTCCTGGGCAGAATGGAGTGCAGCCCTGATTGCTGCTTTCGGCCGGATTCCTTCTGACACCAATGAGTCCAACATTGCATTTACTGAGGACGGAGCTGAGGGAGGCCACCTTTTCGAGGCTGTAACTGCGCACAGCAGTTTAACAGAGAGCTTCCCACCCTCCCGTTGTTCAAACACTGCACTCACGCAGTGCTGTGACACTGCGCCAGTGTCCGACAGCAGAACAATACTACGAGAAGCCGAGACAACATTCCATCCACGGGAGTTAGTAACACCGGCTCCAATATCACCTTCCCTTCACAGCATGGATGTGCCGTCTCATCTTGTGCTTGACAAGCCACAAATTCAGAAGACGTACGAGTTCATGGCCATCAGCAACGTCTTATCAGAGTCGGCAGAGCTACATCCGCGACTTCAAGCGCAATCACTGGCTGCTTGCGTCGATGGCCAACTCGCGCTAAGTGAGACAGGGAATGTAGCAAGGAAACCCGGAAAAAGTGAGAAGCATCCTCTAATGGTCTTGCAAAGGATCGAGGAGATGGAGCTCAATCTGCCCACCACGCTGATGTTAGGTGAGAAGGTTTTCCGGAACAAGCGCAGGAGTGTTCCCCAGTCTCGGATCCCATCGCGTGTGGACGTCACATCTATTCTCAAGCATCCTGCGCTGCATTCCTCCATGAAGGTGCCCGGTGTGCCAGGTGGACTGGCTCCAGGGCCATCAGACGTTGATGGAACGGACTTTACGCACTCCACTACTACCGCAGAGAGAGCGGCGAAAGAAAAGGGTTACTCAGTTTCACCGAAACCACGAAAGATTTTCGCTGACAAATGTCCTGACCATGCTTCTGGTGTTGGTAATCACGCGGACGTAAGCGAGAAAAATCATCGAGAAACCACGCCAACCATGGTGCCCCCTCGGATGCCGTTCCGGCAATCCTCTCCTGGTATGAAGCATCTGCCGTTTTCTTCTCGACAAAGCCCAAGCCAGCCGCCAGACGCATCTCTGAGTGCTCTGATGATGTCTGTGCTTGGCCCAGACCAACCACTGCGAGGCACCCAGCCTCGCCCACCAGAGACACCTCTCGCAGACCTCCCATCCATGTTGCAGTGTGGTCGGGGCCGACCACCACGATGCAGCCAACCCCGCCCACCTGAAGCACTGTCGGCAGCTCCACGTGCTCGCAGTCATGGCCGAGTGTGATGACTAACAGCAGCGGCATCGGGGCTCTAGCGCGCGGGGAGCTAGCGCGGGGAAGGTAGAGGAAGACGAAGACCAGAATAAAGAACAGCCGGCCCAGGAACGGGTGCTGTCTCTGTGTCTCGTTCTTCACTAGAGTGGAAAGAAGGTGATCAGGAATTATGTGAAGGTGAGGCAAATGAATAGCAAGGGTGTGGTGAAGGAAAGTGGGAGTGAGGAGCATGGGAGTGGGTAGGACCATAGAGAAGGCACAGTGAGGAGAGAAGGCAGGTGGGAAGTGGGTAAATTTTAGCATAGATATGTTGTTACGGTATACGCAGGAGTGGGGAACGGAAGGCAGGGTGTGAAGGAGGGAGGGTATAGTATAGTGTAGCCAGAGTCATTCAGTAGCTTTACTAGTCATGAAACTTCCCCTTGACTCGGTGGGGCAGCTTTGTGCGCTGCGAGCGGAGGCCGTGGGGCGGCACTCCGTACAATGTGTTCGAAACGGGCAGATGGCAGCGAAGATGGCTACTGGTGTCAGCGCAAAATATCCCGGCTAGTCAGCGTGCATTTTTCAGCTGATGTCGTGTATTGTACCTTCTGTGTTGTGCCTGGAGGTCGGAATGGATGCGGCGTACTTGCTGCGTACCTGGGTGTCGATCATGATACAAGAGAAACGACGTAAAGGTGATGTGCTGGCTGCCTAGAGACAGTGAACGGCGGGAAAAGTGGAAGCGGTATACCTTGGCAAGAAACAGGTGGTTTCACATTAGACTTCACGCATGTGCTTGTCTGCGAAAAGCACGTCGATGAAAGTGAGAGTTTTCGCGTTCACCAGGGGCCAGTCGGAGGTGCTGCTGTGACGTCGCAGCGCGGTGTTCTGAAACTTTTTGCGGACGCTGTGCCGATGATTTGTGACGCCCTCCCGGCGTACTTGTCCTGTGCAAAACAGTCCAGAGCTCGCCCGCCTACACAGCAAAAACGTAAAATGTACATACATGGTATGTGCTGTGGTGTTATATTACAAAAACCATCTCAAGTAAATAAAAATATTTGGTGGCGAGTACTGCTCTCATAGGGTTTGAATATGGTGGGGCAATAACCAATTCCTAACCATAGTGCAAATAAGGCTGGTTCTGGCAATCTAACTACAGATGATGACACCTCATGAAGACCTGATGATGATGACACCGCATGACACCTCATGAAGATTAGATATTAATTATATAATTGGCAAACATACACCAATGAGCGACAAAAAGCATCTGCGGGTATATTTCTCCAATCATTTGCCTGCTCATATGCCTTAATCCTCGCAGATTATACACCCACATTGGAATCGGAATTAACGCCAATTATTTGAGTTCTTAGAAAGATTCCAGGAAATCCTTCGACAGCTCTGTAGAGAGTGATTCTTTATTCGTATGTCCATCTGTCACATCATGAAAGTCACGTATGCTAAATACATTGAAGTTATTATTCCCAGTAAAAGCTTCTTAAGTGTGATTGCTATGGGAGACAGAACATCGCGGTGTATTTGTAAACGAAATGGATATCTCATTCGAATATCCCTTGATTGTCGAATTTTGTACGTTATGCATATTACAGCCTACATTACAGCGGCCAGGTAAAGAAAATTTGCTGGTCAAGATTCATTAAAGGTTAAAATACCAAATCCCGAATTTTCGCACTTGCATTTTGCATGGAGACAATATCTGGTATCCCACGTGTAATTGGGAAGTATTCCTAGCCAAATTGAGATGCCGTATCGCACCGCTCAAATTTTATTGAAGTAGGTATGGTTTTGTGTGGCCCTCTTTACGCACTAGCTGTAACAAGCATGGAAATATCGACCAATCTACTTAGCTCTCGCTGTTTCAAAAATAAGAGAAAGAAAATCGTAGGAACTTTGCACTCAGCCACACAAAGCTTGGCAGAGCGAAGGACGCCACTCGTAGTTCCCGTCTGCCGACATGTCTAGCTTCCAGATGCACGGCTTCCTAATCGGGAGTATGCAGCTAGGCTATGTACTTTAGAGTGGAGGTTGCGCGCGATGACTCCGTCGGTGGGCATGGCTTAGCTGCTGCGCACGCGCGATTTCATCAAGTGGTCCGGTAAGTGGTCTCTAGACGACACGATGCTTGTCTCCTCATTCTGCCGTTCTAAATTCAAAGCATTTCTTAGCGAACTTCGGCGAGTTTGAGCGTATCTATCTATCTAGCTATCTATCTATCTAGCCGCCTACGACTTTGTGCTCTCCTGGCCTATCGTTAATGGGCTATATACCAAAATTGGTATGGCATAACATGACTGTATGAAGAACATGATTGACTGGTCATATCATGATAATCATGACTAACTAGTCATGAAAAGCATGATTTTCACGCCATGGCCGTAGTGCTCCTAAGGCCGTTTGCTTAACTTTATATATCGAAGAATTGGTACGATGAGACATTTGTGCATCACCATCCGAAATGACAGGTGGTAATATGAAAATCATGACATGCATGTCATGTACAACATGATTTACATGCCACGCTCATGATGCGCTGATGGCCGTTTCGCTAGCTTGATATACACCAAATGTGGTATTGCGTGACATGGCTGTATGACGAACATAAGCCAAGTGGTAACATGGAAATCATGACATGTCATGTGCAACATGACTTGCATGTTACGCTCATGACACCCTCGCGGCCGTTTCTCTAGCTTGATATACACCAAATTTGGTATAGCGGGACGTGACTATATGAAGAACCTTAATGACATGTGGTAATATGAAAATCATGACATGTCATGTGCAACATGACTTGCATGCTGCTCTCATGGCTCCCTTGCGGCCGTTTCGCTAGCTTGATATACACCAAAATTGGTATTGCGCGACGTGAATGTATGACGAACATATATGAAAGGTCCTAACATGTAAATCATGACATGCATATTACGTCCAGCACGATTTCCTCCTTGCTGGCTGCTTCGCATTAGATCGATTCCCACAGTACGTGGGATCGGCCGGTTTTTTTTCTCTCCCAACTTCCTTCTCTCTATTTCGTTGATGTTTCTCTGTCTCTTCTTAATTTCTTCATTTTCCATCTCTATTTCTCTCTTTCTCATTATTTCTGAGCTACGCTTTAATCTCTCCTCTCCTCCTTTCACCCCACCTCACAATCACATATATCCTCCTCACGGTCGCTTCTCTTTCCCACCCATATGTTACACTATACTATACAAGAATATGCTATGCTCCGCTAGCGTGTCTGTACAGCCAAGTGGTTAGGACGCTCGCTTTAGGAGGAAGTGTACGCGGGCTCGAAGGTCACGGGATCGAATGCCGGCCGCGGCGGCTGTATTTTCGATGGAGGCGATAATGTTTGCGGACCATTTACTTAGATTGAGGTGCACGTTAATGAACCCCAGTTGGTCAAAATTTCTGGAGCCCTCCACTACGGCGTCTCTTATAATCATATCATGGATTTGGGACGTGAAACCCCAGATATTATTATTATTATTACGCGGTCTAGAATCCAGCCTTGTGAGGAATTTTTTTTTCGGCAAGAATTTTTGTCTTTCTTTTTATATCTGTCTTTCCGTTTTTTTCCCTAATTCCCTCTATCACTCTCTGTACTCGTTCTCCCGGTTAATACCGGCCACGCCGTAGCGTCGACTCGTGGGATGTGCCCATATTCTGTGGCACATACCCGTTCATGATGATGATAGCTTCCGGGCGTGGTGACGCTCTTTACGCCGAGCTAGAACACCTTGGCTGTTAAAAATTCGCGCCACTCTCCCTATTCGCGCAAGGCTTGCTCACAGCAGAGCTGGGGGGGCACATTTCAGGTTCTCTTGTTAACCATCTGCAGAGAATGCTTGGACCGACATTGAGCGAGTGCCTGTTCATGATGATGATAACTTTTTATCCAAGGCGTGCGGCAAAGCTCGACCATAACAGCTCCACTTTATTTGGGTCCAGAGAATCATCGCCATCATCATCATAGCAGCTCCACTCTTAAAAGGCCTATAGCGCGTATCTGGCACAAAACTGCAAAGCCCACTATGTTTCAGCATCTCCTGTTGACCATCTGTACAAAATTATCGGGCGGCGATTGAGCGCGTGGTGGTTCATGATGATAATTTTCTATCCTATACCCGGACAATAAACGCAAACTATGCGCAACAGAAAGGGTTTCATGTAAACATATACTGGGGTCCCAATTTATCTACAAGTTTTCCTGCGGCCCTCCGGGAGCGGTGACGGCTCGTGATGCTCAGCTCGGAGGTCCAAGACCAAAAATGGGCTATCCAGCAGGCCAGGGAGGCTACAGAGAGACAAGGTCTCCTGGTACCTACCTGTGCGGTCTAGCCCGGACCACAAACATGCCGGATCTTGTAATAAAGTTTATTCACTCGCGGTACACATCAAGCATCTAAGATGACAGCTCTGCTTTTAAAATTCCTATTGCGCGTATGCGCCACACAAACTGCAGATCCCACTACGTTTCCGCTTCGCTTGTTGACCATCTGAACAAAAGGATCAGGCGGTGATTGAGTGTGTGCCGGTTCATGACAATAATTCTCTATCTCCAGCACACGGCAAACATCTAAGATGACAGCTCTGCTCTTATGATTCCTGTAACTCGTATGTACCACACAAAATTCAGATCCTACTACGTTTCCGCTTCTTTTGTTGACCCTCTGTACAAAATGCTTGTGCGGCGATTAAACGCGTGCCGGTTCATGCGACAGAGACAACTTATTGAAGGTCAGACTAAGACATATAGATATTCCTCCGCCAGGAGGACCATGGCCAGTTGGTAGGCGGATACCGACGACAACTACGTCCGCCAGTGGGGAGGTGGGGGGTTAGGATAGTGAGGGAATTGTAGGGTAGCGGGGCATGAGAAAAAGACGTGTCATACGTTTGCGTACGTACATAGGCATTTGGGACACGATGGGTCGGAGCTGTAGCGATAAAGGAATAGGTGTGCTGGAGTGATCAGAGTATTCAGCTGAATGGTGGTTAGTGTGAGTGTTTTGGGTAGTGGAGAGGGAATGGTGTGGTGGTAGCAGAGTCTGCAACGAATGCCGGGGATTTTTGTAGTGCGGTTTCAGAGTTTTCTTGCAGAACTATGCCTCGTCCGCTATAGGCGGGAATGGCCAGTGGAACACCGGCGCGCGACTATTAATCTCGCGGGCAAGCTCATGAGCGAGCTGATTGCCGGCAATCCCCGCGTGACCTGGCACCTACACCACAGTGACCAAAGCAGGGAGGAGAAGGGAAAGAGCGTCGGAAAGCACATTATGAACATCCTCGGAGAGTCGGTTGTCGCGTTATAACACAGGCCGTAGAGACGTGGCTTTCTTGATACACAGCGTCAACGTAGCGCGTGACAGTGTCCGGAGGGAAAGGGTCATAGAAGTGAGCGCGGGCACGTCGTCGGCCCTCATGAAGATGCGCAGTCAGAGAGTATAGGGGCACAGCGGAGACTGCTAGGAAAGGTCCTTGAGGGTTGTGTCGAGGAAAGTCATTGGGCCGGGTGCCAGCTCGACCCAATAACCAATGGCCCTGCGCAGAGCTGGATAATAATTTTTTTTAATATCTGGGGTTTTACGTCCCAAAACCACGATATGATTATGAGAGACGCCGTAGTGGAGGGCTCCGGAAATTTTGACCATCTGGTGTTCTTTAACGTGCACTGACATCGCACAGTACACGGGCCTCAACCATTTCGCCTCCATCGAAATGCGACCGCCGCGGCCGGGATCGAACCCGCGACCTTCGGGTCAGCAGCCGAGCACCTTAGCCACTGCTCCACCGCGGCGGACAGAGCTGGATAAGCGGTGAAGGCGTAATAACTCTGCTATGGGAAGAAATGGGCCTGTAGCCTCCACTTTGTTTATATTTGTGTATAGGGAGATGTAGAGCAGCTTTGTAAAAAGTGTTTAAAGCTGACTGAATGCGATGCATTCGTGCTTGCGTAAGTGTGTAGTATGGCAGGCAATAGAGGATATTATTCAGAACAAAGGCTCTTACCAGTTGATTCGCTTTGCATTTGTCGAGGTCACCGCGCCGACTGACTACTCGTTGGACTAAGTGAGTTACTTGGTGGCATATAGTGATCGCGGACTGTGTTGCTCGGCTAAAAGAGTGCTCTTAGAGGGGAAAGTCTAAAATCGCGAAGGTGACGTTCGAGAAATGGGAGTACCCGCAAGAGTGAGAGAAATGAGCGGGTCAACAGACCGTTAATATTTACTAGCGGAGAAGAGAAAAAGCTCAGATTTCTCTGGAGCTGCTTGCAGACCGGAGCGGGAAAGCAATTCCGAACTGAGGTTGAGACCGGATAGCAGTGAGTTCGACCTCACTCGGTGACCCGTGAGTGCACCGAATGGTGCTCTCGTCTGCATAAATAATGCGTTGTAGGTAGCGGATCTCAGACAAAGCCTTTGCGAGAGGGGCTAGCCCTAAATTAAAAAGGGTTGGAGAGAACAGGGCTCCTTCATATGTTCTGCGGCCGAGTGTGATGGGCGAAGAAAGCATGCTTCCAGTCGGCCCTGGGCCTGCCGTGGGCGGATAAATACACAAGCATATGAGTAGAGTCGCGGTCCGCATTCGGTGTCTTGGAGGGGAGAGAGTATAGCATCGTTTGAAGTTTGAGGTTCATTTTGTAGTTCTGGCAATACATGAATTGTCATGGTGCTGGAGCAAAAGCCGTGTTTATACACGCCTGACTAAGCATAGTAGCAAGACGAAGTCTGGTATCGTGACGTATGGTATCGAATGCTTTGCGCACATCGATAGTAACAAGTGCGTGAACTTCATACTTCAAAGTTCTAAAGTTTCTTAGAGGAGGAGGAGGAGGAGAACGAGGTCTTGATTAGACATGTGGGTGCGGAAGCCAATCTAAATTTACGGAAGAAAGTGAGCGTCCTCGAGAAGATCAGTAAGACGGGCGAGAACCATGCGTTCCATGGCTTTCCCTAGACTAGAAGTTAGTGAAATGGGACGTAGATCCCAAATGTGGCGGGCTTGTCGGACTTCGGTATGAGTGTGATGACGGGAGAGGTCGATGCATCGGGAAGCATGCCAGTGGTCCAGAGTTCATTTATTTGGTTAAAAATGAATCCTTTTTCTAAATCTGGCATGTTCTGCAGCATGGTATAGGTGATTCCAGCCTTGTTTTACGCCAAGGCATGTTCGAGCTCGGGCATGGTAAAGGGGTCGTCCGAAACACTCTTAGGATCCCCTGCGTATTCAGGGTACGGAGAAGGGAGTGGCGGAAGCATGTACATGTCGGTGACCTGTTGAAGGAGGGAAGTAGCACTATGCTCGGAGAGACGTTTTCGAGGGAAGGGAGCAGGTTATGGGCCATGGCGGGACCGTAGGAACACCCAGACTGACTTAGTATGCCGGGAAGCGTTAATAGAATCACATATGCGATTCCAATTCGTCTAAGGCGTTCCTAAGCTGGGTGTTGCTAGCTTGAGTGTGGATGCGACTAAGCAGACGTTTACGGCGTCTCCAGGGGCGCATGAGGTTTCTGTCGGCATGGTAGGACAGTGGGTTATCTTACGCCGCAGGGATCGCTACGGGACAGGTAACGGTGGACTAGCTTACGCCACAGAGAACAGGTTACGCTACAGGGGTCGGTTATCTCGCCGCTCTTGTTTACCGTAACGATGCAGGGCTTGACCGACATCGCCCTCTGGTGCTCTGGCGGCTCGGACGGCCACGTTGAAGACTCCATGCTGGAGAATGCGTATTGCGTAGAAAAACAGGTCAGTCAGATGGGTCCCCGGCTCGCGCCTTCAAAATCAGATTTAGAGATATATCGTCCTACTAGAGGGGATCCAAGCCTACGAAGTAAAGCACTCCCGAGGATATTTATATTGAGGTGCAATACCGTCCGGGTGCGAGATCCCCAGGGTTCCTTTCTCCGGGGTACTTGCAAACGATATAAACCACTATCGTAAGCACTAAAAAGTCCCACTGGTGATAAGTTTCACTTCAGGCATGGCGTTCGTCTCCGACAATGTCGAAATGAAGCGTCCAGGCTACTTTTCGTTGCATTGCTGGAACAAAATCAGCATCCCATAATAGCCTGCCAAGATATACCTTCGTTGGCAGTTACTCGAACATAATATACATAGTAAGCTCTCTGGCTTAAACTCGGTACACGCGTACCGAGTTTAACTCAGAATAACTAGTATTGAAACAACACTATTGATATGTGTGATTTTTGAATAAACACGCACGGACATAAATGGTCTCTATAATTAAGGAGGAAATCTCGTTTAGTCAGCGGGAAATCGTTAGCCAAACAAGAAGCCTTCAGGCCTCAAGTTCCAAATTTTTCCGAATGGTGTTGATATCATTGTTGAGGTGTCTCAAGGAAGCTGTTTTGTTCGTAACCTTAATGACGCTTAATGTACCATTTATATGTTTCAAAAAGCTTGTCTACGACTTCGGAGGTAGGTGACCGCATGTCCTTAAAATATTATTTCATGACGCCCTTCTGCTTGCTTCAAACGTCTACGTCAAGAGAGCAATAAATAGAGAGTATCTAGAATGCCGAGGCATTTCCGGGAAAACGGAATCAACTATACATAAGTTTAAGACTCAGTTCGCTGCTCCTCAGTTTTTATTCTTAATGCAATATAGCTTCGCACAGTAACGATACTGTTTAAAGGTGTTCAAATATCGTCCACTTACTATAATATTTAAACCATCCTAAAACAAATCATACCTCCCCCCCCCCCCCCAAAAAAAAATGGTGCCATACTAATCGCCATTTTTAGGAAAAGTGACCGTAAAAATCGTTTTCGATAGCAACTGATACGCTTTCCACAACGTATCACATCAGTACCACACAACATCATTCACATCCTAAGCACATATCCGAATCTATCTTAGCCCGGTGGTGCGCAAGAGAACGATAGCACGGAGAACGAAACACGAAACACGGTGCAAACTATCAACTCAGAATTTAATAAAATAACAAACATAGATGTGTGCGGTTGGATGAATACGTGTTAAAAAAACCATAAGTTACCAACTCTCCCAGCAGTCTGTTGTTCCGAATCTATGTGGAGAAACGTTTTCTTACGCCCTAATTTAAGATATAAAGCTCGAAAAACTGAACTTACGACAAGGTATTCCGACATACGAAGAAGTCAGTTGAGTTCGTTTGGTAAATTCCCGCGTATGCGCAATGAAAAATGAAAAAAAAAACAACAAAAAATTGGGGGGACCCCTAAGCTTCGCCTTTAAGAGTTGAGCGGGATAGCAATATCCGGTCCCTAGTGCGTACTTCAACCACTTAGTGCATACTATGTATTGGGTAGCATGCTTTAAACCACGAGTAATTATGCGCGGGAAATGCGGGAAATGTTTTCGAACTTGCTATGCACCCACTACGTGGTCTTCAGGGAATACGTGCAGTAACGTGTGTGCCTTTTGTAATGAGTCGACGGCTTCAAACCACGATGTCGTTATGGAGGAGGAATAAACTTTATTATTCAGAAATGGGAGTGGGAATAGGGGTAATCCCATGTCCTGACTCCCGATGGCAATATACGCTTGTACCACGCAATTTTAACGTGATATCATAAAGAGCTCGTTTCGCAGAAATTCCGGCGTCGGTGGGGGCGTCGGCGGCGGCGTCGTTGGTTGTGAGCGAAAAATCATCACCTTGTCTGTGACCGAAAAATCGAGAAAGATGCAAATAAAGTAAATAATAAAAATAGCCGGGTCCGAGTGAAGATCGAACCCAGGCCGTCTGCGTGGCAAGCAGGCGTTCTACCTCACAGCCACGCTTCTGCTTGGAGTTAGATTGAAAATAACTTCCTCTGCTTGGAAATGCGGTGAGAAAAACTGTCATGCTTTACAAACACACGCGTCCTATATACAGGCGTCACAATACAACATGTAATATCGCAGTAATATTCCGTGGTACAAGCGTACATTGCCATCGGGCGTCAGAAGATGTGCATATCATAACGACATTGTGGTGCAAAGCCGTCCATCCATTACAAAAGGCACACACATTTCTGCGCGTATTCCCATAAGGCCACGTAGTGGGTGCATAGCAAGTTCGAAATAATTTCCCGCATTTCCCGCGCATGATCACTCATGCTTTAAAGCATGCTACCCATTACATAGTATGCACTAAGTGATTGAAGTACACACTAGGGACAGGATATCGCTATCGCGTTCAACTCTTTAAGCCAAGCTTAAGGGTCCCCCCAATTTTTTACTGCGATATTACAGTTGTATTGTGACGCCTGTATACAGGACGCATGTGTTTGTAAAGCATGAAAGTTATTTTCACTGCATACCCAAGCAGACGCGTGGTTGTGTGATAGAACACCTGCTTGTCACGCAGACGGCCTGGGTTCGATCCTCACTCAGAACCGGAAATTTTGATTATTTATTTTATTAAAATGTTTCTCCATTTTTCGGTCACGGATAAGATGATGATTTTTCGCTCGCAACCAACGACGCCGATGCCAACACCGACACAGATGGCGGAATTTCTGCGCAACGAGCTCTTAATGCTACCGCGTTAAAATGCGCGTACGTGTGAAGCAGCTCCGAGCATAGCATAGCCATGCGTATTATAGTACAGCAAGGAGGTGGTAAGTAGAGGGGAGGATAAAGAAGAATCATATGAGGCTACGGAGGGTAGAAAGGAGAAGAGAGGGTAAAGCTGGGCACATTCTCGTGTATACTATGGCTTATGTGCAACAGACAGTGGGTATGTGCCAAGCAGCTCCTAACATAGCATGGTCATGCGCTGCATAGTATAGCAAGGAGGATACACCATGTGAAATCACGTAAGACTAGTGACGTGACACAGAAAATTCCTCAAAGCTTGTCACGTGACATGTTCGCGCCAAAACCACCTAACACTAGTCGCATTACATATTCCCATGAAAATCCCGCAACATTAGTCACGTGACATATCCCCGCCAAAACATGTCGTTTAAGCAGGGCCGGTACACTGCTTTGGGACGGCAGCTCCACCCTCGGGAGCCCGAAGACTAGCTCAGCAGTTGGTTCCTCCCTTGCACCACTAGACCAAACTGAGCACATTTTTACAGTAGGGCTGTTATGGCCGAGGTTTGCCGTTGTCATATCTAAAAAAAATATCATGATGTAGTGGCACGTGCTAAGCACGACGCAAGCGTTCTGTACAGAATGGTTAACAGGATAAGCTGAGACGTGCGACCCCGCTCATTATCACTGGTTTATTCCAGACTGTTCGTTTACGTCTCCTTCAATTTCGGTTACGTCTATACAGAAATCTTAATCGGTGTTTGCCACCCATGTGTTCTCTCGTTAATTTTTAGTAGACCAGTGTGGTGAGTAGTGGGGTTTATAAAATTTCTTTGGTAGTGGACGCTTCAGATTACCGAACAGTTCACTGGGTGATTATTGATAAGTCCAATATCGGCAGGATTAACGGTTCAGTGGTTTGAGATATGCTTCGCTGTTTTCTCCACTAGAACTGTGCCGCATGGAGTGAAAAAAAAATCATTCAGAAGCAGGTCGTCTGTATCCGTTCCTGTTTGGCGCATATACACGCAGCATTTATCTAAGCCACCTTAGCGAGAAGCTGTGGCGTACTCTATAAGAGCACAACGTTGTCAAAGTGGTCGGGTAAGTGGATGACTATCTATTCCTGTTTGCGCAGGATGCACACGTAACGGTACATTAGCTCGTGAAAGTTTTTTTTCTGCTAGCCCTAGCACACTTACCCTTACGGTTGAAGAGGCGTCTGAAAAATTGCTGTGGTTTCTAGGCATTGAAATCGAATTCATGAAACAACACACATGTTGGGACTATAAACCCGCGGCTCATAAGCTCCTGTTGCGTATCAATACGCTCATTCGAAGGGCGTGAGGAGGAGCATTGCCAATCTGTGTTTGGGGAACGCTTTCAAATACACTGTCACTATAAGATCCTTAGGAAAGTCATGATTCAGCCGGAATGGTTATCAGCAGCAAGGTAACCGGAGTCGGTACAAGTGTCCGTCGTTGAACGTCTGCAGAAAAGATGCCGGTTGGACGGTAAACCTCTGGATGCAGCCATAAAACAGGCAAAAATGTGGCGCAGCGTAGCAGTAGTGCCCTATCTGCATGGAATTGCTCATATCCAAAAATTAACAGCTAGCCTAATAGATATAAAAGTGGTATTTTAGCACCGGAAAAATTCACCACGATGTGTCGCTTAACATACCCACACCGTAACCAGCTCTCGGATGCTCCAAGAACCGTCATTGGCCTCCTGTTGTTTGAGTTCAAGGAGTGGATTTTGGGCTCGCACTATACTGTGGAAATAAATATATAGGTCAGACAGGAACATGTCCTAATTATTGATAATGAGAACACAGGCTAAACGTAACAAATAGCAATAATTAGGGTAATTTGTCTGTTCACTGTAAGAAATGTGAAGCACGAAGATGAAGACGTTCGAGGTATTATTGAAGCTCAAGCTATCTGTCACATTTGTCACATGTGTGTTATTGCCCCATCAATTGAGATAACGAGACCGCTGCTCTGGTTGGCAAAGTAATGGACTTATGTGGGGCCCCTTTATATTGATAAATGGTTGGCATTTTATTGGTAATTGTTGAAGTTGGCGCATCGTGGTGCCATCTCTCTTGCGTCCTTGTCTTCTAGCGCCGAATACATTTCCGAATTTAGTTTACCAAAACGGCCAAAAACGGAAATGCGTAGAACAAAACACATAAAAAACAGATGCGAGAAACAGAGATAAATAGCAGAAAGACGGAAACAATTAATAAAATAGAACAAAGGAAGGCCACCCAGCTGCGCGCTTCCTTCAAATTTGGCACCACCAGTGCGAAGTTACCATAATTTTTTTTCTGTTTTGTAAGTTTCCTCGCCTTTGGTCTGTGTGTTTATTTCTTTTATTTCTTTCTATATATATATATATATATATATATATCGTTCTTTTTCTTTCTAGCTCTGTTTTATCTATTTTTGTATTTATTCCCTCCCTATCATTGTATATTTCTTTCTCTTTCTGGCAATTTAGACCTTTCTTCCTATTTTTTTTTTCATTCTTTCCGTCAGTATTTTTCGCTTGCTTCATTTTTACATCGACCTATTTCTCTATATCTTTGATCGTCTCTCTTTTTCTCGTTCATTCTTTTCCTCCTTTTCTTTCTCTCTCTTTCTCTCATTCTTTTTAAGTGATGCTTTACTCTCTTCCCTAACCCTTTCCTCCTTAGCACGCTGACGTCCCTTTCCCAAACCCATGCAATATGGTACAATGCTAGGCTGTGCTATACTCTGCTAGTATGCCTGTATAGCCGACTGGTTGCGATGCTTGCCTTTTGAGCATGGAGAGGCGGGTTCGAATACCTTCTCGCCAATAACTTTATCGCCAAGAATTGCTTTCTTTTTATTTCGCTATGTACCAGTTTTATGACCCATCGCAGATATTGCCCCCCCACGTTGTCACATCTGCGCACGTGTTCTGGGAGCGAAGCAGGAGATATAGAAGACGACGTAGAGAACACACGACGGTTGATCATGACAATTATTTCTGTTCCCGCGTCACGGTGCAATGCTTGCCTTAAATAACTGCTGGAAACGAGAAAGAGCGCGAACCACACGACAAAGACAGAGACGGACCAGCGCTTGGTGCGTCTCTGTCTTTTTCCTGTGGTATGTGCTGTTTCTAGTTTGCTTGTATATCTACTAAGCGGCGCAAATAAGCACTGTGGTGGAGTTGCACAGCTGCGCCATCAAAAATTGTTGTATTTACGTGTTCTGGTTCAGAGCACGAATGATGTGCACGATCAGACCTAGGCAAATCCACAATTATATACGATAATCAAACCACACATCATGAAAACGCCCCAGGGATGATGGACGAGACAGGACAAAGTGCTCACTTCAAACAAATAGCTTTAGTTGAAAGTAACCTTGTATAAATATAGCCACCTAAGCCAAACAAGCGCTTTGATTCAACGGAAAGCACACAATCATGCAGAAGCATTGACAACAAGAGCTGTAGTAACAGTCGTCTATTATCGAATTTCCCTTCGTCATTTCCGTGAACTAAACATTCATTATGAATTCATACCTACATGCTCATTTGTATACCCAGCCAAACAATGTGCCAACTCACTAAGCGGTTGAAAAGTGGTTTGAAGAGATCAACCATGTTGCGGTCAGCCACACTCATACACATGGCGGTGACATGCCCATAATATGCTGATACTTCGCACGCCACATCACAGGTGGGAATTCCTCATATCTCACACGCATCGGAGGCCGCGGGATCGGAAAACATTCCACTGACCTCCTCTAAGCAGCGTTACAACAATTATACATAATATGCTCTCCTTGTCCAAAGTATCTGTTGTATTCATGTCTCGCAAATTCATTCATCGCGTCGTTATGACCTTGAGCCGCCAGAGCGCAAGTGCAACACAAGGCACGTGCGGGCTGCCTAAATAAAAGAAGACCTAGATGGCATAGGGTGCGACACAGAGAAAACAACATGGTTATTTCCTCCGTCATAGAAAAGGTATCACACGAAAGTAAAACGTGTCCTTACAGAAGTAGTTGAATGTTTACTGTACGTTGATATAAGAAAGAGAACTTGCACAATATATTTTGGTGTTTCTCAGCTATAACACCTTTTAACGTTGATGCACCCACGTTGACGCTTGTTTTTGCATCTCTATCCCAACGACTAACGTCCATGATCAATGCTTAAACAAACCATTGTGGTAGCTGTAGTAATTAACGGTGACAGTGAAATCGGAGCAATCAGTGTGACAGCCAAAAGAGCGTCTTTGATTTGACGCAGAACTTGGGCTAAGGTTGCCTACTCTTGGCATGGTAAAGAGTTATTAATCGCTACAGGCCAACTAGTGGAAAACTCAACACGAAAACTCAACTCAGAACAATACAATACCGCAGCACCATCCTCAGTCAATTCTATCCCTGGTGCAGTACCAATGCATCTCGCACATTACACTTTTTGCCTGCAAATATAATTTCATCACCTTACATAATTACTGGCATCCCCGGCTGCGTTTCCCATCTCTTTGTATGTACTCCGTTCCTATGACTGACCATATTCCGTGTGGTCCAACTTCTTCTCTTTCCGTCAGCAAAAAAGTTAAACCTCTTTGTGCTCTGAAGCAATCTGCTGTCTTCCAAACTCTCATTCGTGTTCCGTTCCATCGCATGCTGTGTGGTCCTTAAATTTTTCTCGAGGTTCTTCTTGACCCTCCAAGTTTCAATCTGACATATTAGTACTGGCAGTGAGCAAGTGTTGATAAGAATTTGCCTTAGGGCCAGTATTAAATCACCTGTTATAATTTGATAATTATTGCCGTACGCTTTTCAGCCCGTGCTTATTCATCGGTGAATTTTTTAATGAATAAGTTGCCCTCCTAATGATGAAAATAGATATACATTCTCTTGCCTCTGTTAACCGAGCCTATACGCGACGGAGGCGTGTAAAGCGTGCGGGGAAAGAGTCACACTGCGGCACATGCTTCGGGAACGCGCAGGGAGAATTAATGTCGCTGCCGCCGCTCACTTGGCGACGCATGTTAGGCAAAGAACTGCGAGAACAATCTTTGCTGCTACCACCGCGCGAGGACAGCGGCCGGCCGCCGCGGCGGCTGTGGTCACTGCTGCGGATCGGCTGCGTGGACGTCGCTGCCGCTGGGAAGCGGCCCTCACCAGCGACAAGCTGACCGACCAACTTTTGGGCGTTCGGCAAGCCGAAGATGCCGCCCGGGTCCAAAGACTTCAAGCCTTCACCTGAGGCACCACTATCGTCATCGACGGAGGGTGAGACGGGACAGGGGTTAATGCCCTCCTCCCCCGCCTCGCCCAAAGGAAACTGTGGAATTTAAATATAGTTTATTCATTCATTCACTCACGCAGATAGTTTAGGTAGGGTTGCTGATCATGAAGTCTTTTTTTCTTTCATAGGCAATCGAACACAAACTCCTAGCCTGTGGTTATTCGGCTACATCTTTAATAGCTGCTAGTTAAAGGTCCTCAGTCGTTTCTTAATTCGTCGCCATGGTTGCTAAAGAGCAGAGTTTCATCTTCAAATCGTATGCTGATGAGATATGCTGTGTTATTCTTTATTACTATTTCTTCGCAATCTAGTCGCCTGAATGCTTCTATTCATGCAGTGGACAAGAACGGGAAGATCGAAGCGACATGCCTAACCATTTTGTAGACGGCAATTCTTTTGATTTTCTTGAGAAGACCAGCATGGCCGTGTAGTGTGGGATGATGTCAGTTAAGGTATTTACGTCAGTAAAGATATTTAAATCACTCTTTTGTGATACAGTGCCAGCAAGACAGTTGATATCTTTGCTCAGTACACTGTCTTTTCGTAGCCTCTGAAAGATATACTTAAAGAGAAGGGGGCTTTGTTTAACTCAGCCGAAATCTCCGTTACGAGAACGATTATATGGTCGCGATCCATTGTACAGCACTCTTGTTTTGAAACCTGCCTGTTGTTTGCTTCAACCTTAGGTTCTCTTTGATCTCTTTTGAAACGCCTTAACTGATATTTAAAAGCGCCAATCAAGTCAGCTGTCTATCATTAATGAGTACTCAGGTGTTGCTCGACTTTTATAGATATGCGTGAGACCCGGATTGTTAAGGCGAAGCCTGAGGCGCTTTATCAAACGCGAAAATTGACTGTCGGCAGTCCCGTAGCGTCAGCGGCAATACCAATGATGCAATAAATAATCATTATGACACGATGACGTAACCATATGATTTCATCACGGCAAATCAGACAGTCAAAATTTGCGATATCATGTCACGGGACGTCACGTAATGACATCATCACTGAGAGAGTGTCTTGAAAATTCCGGAACGCATCATGCTATGACGTTATGAGCCTGTTGGAACGGAAAAGCACGAACCGTGAGTAGGTTCCAGAGCAAAGTTGGCCGAGCACATATTCTCATACCAGCTGGTGGTTTGATCTCGTGCACACGTCGGTGCTCTGAGCATAGTTTTCGGTTTCATCTGGTGAATTGGACATGTTTTCCAGGTGACAATGAGTGGTGCACCTCGGAAGGAAAGTAAATGGCATTGATATCATTGAAGTAATCACCGGCGAAGCGAAAGACGGTGTTTTTGAAATACACGGCATTTCCGCTCCGAAGTGTGTAGACAACCTCTAGAAGTAAACAGCGGTCTTATGACGTGCGTAAGTACGTTCGTGCGCGTCACTATCTGACGTTACACTCTTTAAACACCAAAGGACAGCCAGTGCTCTTTATAGCGCTATTTTTGGCATTCTTATAATCAAAAATGACACTCCTATAGCGCGATTATTTGGCCTAGGAAGTGCCTTATGCCAATTTTATCATCTTTATTTTGACTGCTTAAACATACAAACCTTGACGTAAGAAAACTCGCGAGCGAACGTAGTTTTCGGATGCAAGTAGCACTTCGTTATATTGAGGTTCGACTGCTTTCGACCGAATGCACGTAATCGCAATATACAGGTGCGGCTGCAATGGGGAACTTGAAAAATTATTTTGTTCTTAAAACAAAAAATGTAATGATGAAACCTGTCATATAAATAAAACTATTTATATTTGCTTCTTATAGAGATATAAACCTTATTGTTCATTGGTGACCCACGTTGCGTAAATTACGTCTTAGTGCGCAGCAAAATGAAAATTGTTTCTGAAATTCGTGATTTTTTCTCGTAAGATCTCGAAACCTGAGTGGTTTGAAAATATTCCTAACACCAGTTACACCTATTCTTGAAGAAGGATTGGTTACTCGGTGTTACACAGCAGAGCTTTAATGCATAGTGCTATAATATAAGCGATAAAACGCAAACAGAACATTTTGGCGAAGATTCTGCAAGCGTGTAAGTCAGGAATGATGCAGTAATATTAGACAGCTTCAATCTCTTCACACGAACGTCTTTCTTTCAAATGTATACTAAATTTTATATTTGAACGAAAAAGAATGATCTCAGGATAAATTTTCTTACCAACATAATTCATAAGGCTCCCAAGTGAACAATCTTTATTTCTCTTGGCAATATTCTAGGAATGCACTGCTTCAAGGCAATGAACCAGCGCAGTTTTCCTAGAATACAGTTGAGGTACTTGGGATGTCTGGCGTAGAATGACCCCTCTTCTGTACTTGGAAGTTGAGGAAACATTATCAACAGTATAAACCAGTGCCGTCTGGACTACACAGAATTGCAGGATCATCACTGGAGCATTTAGTCCCACTGGCGATAAGTTTCACTTGAGGCACGGCGTTCCTCTCTGACAGAGTGGAAATGGTGCCTCCAGGCTGTTTTTTGTTGTATTGCTTGAACATATTGAGCATCTCATAATAACAGCCTGCCAAGGAATAGCTTCGAAGGCAGTTACTCGGACTTAATATACATAGTAAGCTTTCTGGCCTAAACTTGGTACATGCGTTTATTGAGCAGAATAACTGGTGTTAATGCAAATCTATTGAAACGTGTGATTCTGAAATAAACACGCGTGCTCAGAAATGGTATGCCTAGTAAAGCACAAAATCTCGTTTAGTTAGCGAGAAACTGGTAGCCAAACAACAAGCCTTCGAGCCTATAGTTGCAAAGTTGTCCGAATAGTGTTAATATAATCGTTCAGGTTGCTCAAGGAAGCTGTTTTGTTGGTAAGCTTATTGACACTCAATATAACATTTATAGGTGTCAAGAAACTTGTCTACGACTTCGAAGGTAAGTGCATGTCGCTAGAGCCCTTCTGCTTGTTTCAAATGTCTGTTTGTAGAGAGTAATGAAAATGGAGTACTTGGAATGGCGAGGCACTTGCGCGAAAACAAACCTGCCGGTGGCGACCTTACCCCAAGCGTCCGCCTCGCTCATAGTATTCATGCATACCAAAAAAACCGCCAGGCTACGCGGAACGTGCAGCACAGTCACAGCGAAAGCAGGAAGAGGGGCATTTCTGCAGCCGTTTTAAAACACTCTTTGGGCAACTACTACAAGCGCACTTGCATGGTACCCATTACGCCATAAATCATCATATCTTTTGTGTAGTGGGAAATCGTCCACTATGCCATTATTCGCCCTTCTTCGGAAAAGCGCGGTACCCGCTCCACACTTGTAACGCGTTATGTGCACTTTGTAGATCCTGTGGCTGACGACGATAAAGAATTATGCCTGTGGCTTTTGTAATGTCTACGTTGAAGTCACCGACTAATATAAAGGGTTTGTGCTTATAGGTGTTTTATATTGTTTTGTCAAAATTTTGTTTCATATTACTTTGTTGTTAAACCTTTTTTGTCATACGCTTTGATTGATGGGTGCTTAAATGTCGGTGTTTTTACGGTGTTGTGGCCTTTTTTAAAACGAAAGTGTTTTATGCCGGGGTCCACCAAGACTGCAGTGACGTACTTCCTGTCATGGAAATGACATCGAAGAAGCGCACACGATCGCAAGACAAAGAAGTTTCGTCAACGGGAGTCGAACCCACGACCTCTCGATCTGTGACAACAGATGCCGGGCACGGTATCCACTGCGCCACGGCCATACACTATGCAGGCTTTAAAAACACGGCTTTTACATGTAACTCTATCCTCTTACAATAGAAGTGCACTTTCGTCAACGCCTTAATACACCGCCAGGTGGCGACCTTACCCCAAGCGTCGTAAAGCACCGGCGTCGCTCATAGCGTCCATCCATACCAAAAATACCTCTGCGACGCTCGCGTGCTTCGCCTGGCTACAACTTAGCTTTCCCCACTTAGGCTTGCGCCGGCCAACAGGGAGGACACGATGTGCGTTGCGTTTCCCTCTTGTCGGGCAGTGGTGTAGATTTAGCTGGGCGTCCGCAGCAGCTCTGCGGACGCAGCCTGCCAGCCATATCCTATGGCACGCTGCATCCGCAATGCTGTTGCGGACGCTCAACTATTACGGCCTGCCTAAACAGCTCCGCTATTAAAAATGTTTAACACTCGCCATCAGGGCTAAAAGCGCCGTATACTAACACTTCCAAGTTTAAATGGAAGATTGCGTGGAAAAGGTTCGACGACCGCCACCATTACACAATCGGTAGAGCATCGTACGCGTCATCCGAAAGTTGCAAGTGTGGTTCCTGCCAGCTGCTAGTTGCCTTTTCGTCCACTTTATTAGGCGTGAAGCTCCTTAGGACCTAGCCTTGTCTTCCGTTGTGGTCACGGCATAGAACCGTTGCTACAGTCGAAACATATGTGAGAAACAAAAAAAAATGTTTGACGATAGAATAATATCAATCATAATTGTGACAGAACAATATAAAACACCGACGACCACAAACCCTTTATACTAGTCGGCGACTTCAACGTGCATATTATGGACCTTAGAACCTAGCTTTGTCGTCGACTCTCACTGTCCGCTGTCACGGTATATAGAAAACCATTGCTATATTCGAAACATACCTGTGTATGTGAATAACAAATCGGTTTACAATAGATGCACATCAATCATAATTGTGACAGAACAATATAAAACACCTACAAGCACAAACATTTTATACTAGTCGGTGACTTTGGCGTATACAGTATAGAGGCAAACAAATAAATTTACATTTCTATATACACTTTATGTCACTGTGAAGTAGACCTGTGCGCCGGACCCAAAATCGCCGGCGGCGGCGCGCCGGTGTTTCCACCTCCGGCGGCGGCGCGTCAACGGCGCGGGGTTCATCGGATCGGCGGCGGCGCGGCGCGCGGTGGGGGGGGGGGGGGGGGGGGTTAGATTCATGATTTAAGAGTTTGTGGGAATAGAAGTTTGTCTCTTGAATTTTGAAAACAAGAACTGTTTCCCCGAAAGGGCGAAGCAGTAAATGCGACAGCAACATGTCGTAATTTTATAACAAACTAAGGATACCAGCTAACTCTTTTTCATCCGATCTCGCGAAACTGCAAAACACTGGTGTATGGGAATACGGCCGCTCCCAGGAAAGAAGCAGTTCTCACGCAGTTTGTCGTAGCATTGGTCACAGCACGACGCGGTGAGATGACAGCGCGTAGAAGGGTATACGAGACGCGTTTGCTGATGCCTGCCGAGATAGCGCGCGCGCCAGCGCTCGAGACCGCGCCCTCATAGTCCAAGTTCACAGCTGCGGATATCGAGCCACGCAGCCCCCCGACGTCTCTTCATGCTCCTTCGCCCAGCGAAAGACGGACAAGGCTTCCTTTCTTGTTGAGGAGCAACCGATGGCAGGCCTCGCACGCGGTGTGATGTAACCACATGCGCCCTACGTACGATGGAGATGGGCAGCTTGTTTCATCGATGCTCCAGCCGTGTTCCTCGCTAGCGCTCGCGAGCTTTTACTAACGGGTACAGCATGCAATGCGCGAACAAAATTTAACGATTTCGGCTTCATACGGAACATGACAGCGACAATGAAAACCTGAACAGAGTGTCCATATAATTGTTATTGCAATCAAAAAGTATACAGTAACCGTGGAAGCGGGTTGGCCTATTTTTTCGAGAGCTGCATCGTCTTCACTGTAAAGAGTCCGTCCGTTGGAAGAATCAAATAATCCGGTTCCTCTTCCATTCGTTCCATTCCATATTTCCTCGACACTTATTTCTTCATAAAGCACGTGTGCAATTGGAGCACTAAGCGTTGAGCCAATCAGAATTTTGAGCTTGTTGGCTGCACTCTGTTATTTCGCCTTGCGTAATCGGAAACTAAAAAAAACAGTGCAAAATAAGTTCATCGCGCACGGTAATCACGCGAGGTGAGGAAGAACGGGTGGGCAAATGCATGGCAAAGCAGGGTAGGAGACAATTCACAACTGATATTTCTCGTATATGGACCAATAGAAAGTATTTGCTCTAATCATGTCATGTGAATCACCGTTCTGGCGTAATGCCAAGGGAAGATACCGCGCTCGATATTGTATTTTCAGAGGCTGTACTGGGGCCGTTATAAAGACAGGGTGTGCAAACACGGACGCAAGAAAGTAGTCCAGACACCGCAAACACCGCCACCTGAAAAATCGTACAGCGGCGGAAAAGAAGGATAGACAAAAAAAAAATTAACACCTTTGCACCAGTGGTGCCAAACATGAAGGAAGCGCGGAGTTGGGCAGCCTTCTTTGTTTCTCTACGGTTTTTTCCCCTTTCTTTCCTCTTCTCTTTCTTTCTTTTTCTCTGTTTCCTTTTTTTTTCTCAATGTTTACTGATTTCTTCCTCTCTCTTTATTTATTTATTTCTCTTTCTTGCTCTTTCTATTCTTCCTATTTTTTTTTCCTTTCTTTCTCTCTCTTTCTATTTTTTGCTTGCTTCCTTTTCTTCTATTTTTATACCTGGCTTTGCCTGTGTTATGCCAAGCGACGACAGCATACGACAGCATACGACAACCCGGGCCCCTAAACTGCTCCGCACTTAACATCATCATCAATGTGCTCGAAGAACTAGAGGAAGAAGACTTCTCCTTGGCGCGAGCGGGCGCTCAATATGCGACAGATGGCTTGACTATTTGTGGTTTTTCCTGCGTTACGTCAAGCTACAACAGCATACGATGACAGCATGCGATGACTGCATACGACAGCCCGGGCCCTTAAACTGCTCCGCACTTAAAGCACTTATGTGCGCATTCCCGGGCAAGAGGCGATACCGATCAGTCAGTTGCGCGTGAGTTCAACGTGAGAGATAACTGGTCACTCTCTTGACTTCACCCTTGTGTTTTCACGCCGTGTCTTTTTAACATGAATACCTACCAATTAGCTCAGCTATCGGTTATTGTAAGTGTTTTATTGCCTTTACTTCTTTATTTATTTATCGACTTACTCGAGTAAAAAAAGTAAGGAAAAAAAGTGCAATAAACCATCGATATATATTACTTATCTATTTGATTTATCTATGTACAATGTAGTAGCCCCGAGACTCCACGAATATGCTATCCAGCGAGTTGGATCGTCTCCCTTTAAGGCTGTAGGACGCCGCAGCGTTGAGGTCAGGCAATACTCTTGAGACTTCTGGAGGAAAGAAATGTATATACGACAACTTCCGGGGAGCTATTCTCGATGTGACCATCTGAAGAAGATGTTCACAGTCCATTTCGGCAGAGCGCATTCAGTTACTCGAAAAAAGCGGTTGGCCGTGATGTTTGCTCTTGACCACGTCGATGCGTCCACCGCGGGGGGTGTAGCGGTTAGGGTGCTCGACGACTGCTGACCCGAAGGTCGTCGCTTCGATCCCGGCCGCGGCGGTCGCAATTCGATGGAGGCGAAATGGCAGAGGCCCGTGAACTGTGCGATGTCAGTGCACGTTGAAGAACACCAGATGGTCAAAATTTCCGAAGCCCCCTACTACGGCGCCCCTCAATCATACCGCGGTTTTGGGACGTTGAACCCCATATATATATATATATATATATATATATATATATATATATATATATATATATATATATATATATATATATATATATATATATATATATATATATATATATATATATATATATATATATATATATATACCACGTCAATGCACCGAACCCGTCAGCACATTCCCAGCGTAAGAAGAAAGTGGACGAAATTTACAGGAGGATCGAACAAGGAAAAGTTCGTTGAACAAGGAAAAAGAAATTTACAGGAACAGGAACTTGTTTGTCAAGTCTTAACTTGCGTATGAATGTGTCCCAGATGTTTGAGAACCATGCAGGGAATGCGTACCGACCTTCGCAGGTGCGTTAGACGGGCGGTCGCATTTAAGCCTGATTCGATAGCTTACCCAATCAGAATTTATGCACAGCCTCCGAGATGCACATCTAAAAGCGGATGTCTGGGAGCTGCGTTCGTAGCGTTGAAGCGCATTTCATCCCTCTCATTAGTGTCGAGAGTTGTGAAAGCTTTGTGGCCTCAAAATGACGTTCCGGAAGATGATCCGGAAACAGAGAGCGCACTGGTCACTGAACTCCAGCCAATGAGCTGCGGCCGAAATGGACAGTTCACTAGGGGGGACACATCGAGAATAACTCCCCAGCCATAAAAAAATCAAACAGGAGCATGCTGGAAACTTTCACCAGAGCTTGGAGCACGAGGGGGGGAGGGGCGTCGGAGGAGGTTGGTCTGTGGACGTGAGCCGTTCACTCGTGAATTTTCTTTTATTTACACATGAGGTCACCATGAAAAAGGAAAAGAAATCACAGCATATCCACGGGGTGAATGAGGAAGAATTTGGGGCGAAGCTCGTGAAGCAATCATGGTTAAACCGTGAAATCTTCAGTGGTTTCGCCCAGCAGTAATCAAAGCGATTACTGCTGGGCGGCCTCCTTGGCGCGCACCGCCTCGAGATCCGCCTGGCGCCGCGCTCGCGTCGCGGCGGCCTCTCGAGCTCGCACCTCGGGATCCTGCCGAAGAGCACGAGCCGCAGCGGCGCGGCCTTCCGCACCCGGCGCTCCTCGTCGTCCATGGTCCACCAAGCAGCATGATCAGGCAAGCGCACTCTTACGGCGACGATCCGGGGAATGAGAGATGGCGGGCGCTCGCCGCCCTGCGCAACCCCGCGCAGCCCGCACAGCAGCCAATCGGAGAGCAGCTGCACCGCCAACGCCATCTAGCATACCTTGACCCAACTGCAATATTGTACGCATGTCTATGGGACAGCGCCCTCTCGGAAACGAGACGAGAAATGGAATGCGTACAGCGCCATCTAGTATATCGTCACCCAACTGCAGTTTCCATGCATCTCTATGGGACAGCGCCCCCTATTGTACGATAAGGGAACACTACGGGGTACAGAGGATGGTTGACGATCGACGACCGACGCCGCTCGACAACCGGCCAGGTCTGCCATAAGGGGCTTCGCCCCTAAAAACAAGAGCATGATGGGAATTGTGACACGAGCCCGAAGTGGTAATGGCTTCAGAGGAGGTTAACTTATGGATGCTAGGCGTGCTCTCGACTATATTTTCCATCTATGGTTGAAGCACATTCCGTTCCTCTAATTTTAATCAAGAGTTGTGAAAACTTCATGACGTAATATTGACGTTGAAGAGGAAGAATCGGAAAGAGGGGACACGCTGCTGGCCGAGCTTCCTCCAATCAGCGGCGGCTGAAAGGAGAGTCCATTACAGCGACACATCGACAAAAGCTTGCCAAGTCAAGTGATGCATTTTATGCCCCGGTTCCCCGTTCGGGTTAAAACGAAAGGCTATCAGCGGCGCACCGAAGATATTGCGCGGCGGCGGCGGCGGCGCGGTCACTCTGAAAATTTCGGCGGCGGCGCGATCGGCGTGAGCAAAAACAGGCAGCGGCGGCGGCGCGGCGCGGCGGCGCACAGCTCTACTGTGAAGACTTGCCTGTAAAGACTTGGCTGCGTTCAAGACACATTTTTGTGTCGTCTGTTAACTGTCCACTTTGTGATCTGTCCGAAACAATTGAACATTTCTTTATAAGCTGCAGAGATGCAATATTATTTTGGGATGTGCTCCAGTGAACTCTTAAAAAAGACTTCGTGCTAAATTCACATTCTGTGCGATATCTGATGCCAGCAAGCTACAATGATGTACCATTCGACATGTTTCTGCTCGTCGGAATGCATAGCCTGTGGAAGACGCGCATGATGCAGAGAAACGCCGAACCAATAATTTCATCAACAGCCCACTTAATTCGAATGGTAACTCAAATATATGATGTATATGAAGAAATGGAGTTTCAGCCAGAATGGTATAATGTGTTGGTGAGTTGTTTATCCTTACCGCCATTATAGAGTATATTTCGAAAAAGGCCGTTATTTCATGTATTCGTTCCACAGCCACGGCTCTGCTTGGAGATACAGTGAAAATAACTTCCTCTGCTTGGAAATGCAGTGAAAATAACTTTCATGCTTCCCAAACGCAAGCGTCCTTTATATAGGCGTGGCAATAAAACATGTAATATCCCAGTAATATTGCGTGGTACAAGCTTACATTGCCATCGGGCGTCAGAACACGTGGCTATCATAACGATTTCGTAGTTTAAAGCCAGCCACCCATTACGAACGGCACATAGCTCACTGCGCGCATTCCCTTAACACCACGTAGTGGGTGCATAGCAAGTATGCACTAAGTGGTTGAAGTATGAACTCGGGACAGGATATCGCTATTGCGCTCAACTCTTCAAGGTGAATATTAAGGGTCCCCCCAATTTTTTATGGCGTTTTTATGAAAATTGTTCGTCCCGCAATGACTTTTTGGAGCTCTATTTGGTGCATAGTAACATTCCAGTTGTTTGTTTATATCCAGAAAAAACATTTTGCCAATTTTTAAGAAACAGATTTCGGAGCTATACATTCGGGTCATTTCGGGAGATCCAAGGGAGATTGTGTGGTTTGTTGGGGTTTCGGAGTAGCCGGGAATGTCTCCTTTTCAATGTAATTCAACAAGGCTGTCCATCGATACCCTTGGCAATGGTTACTTATAGTAGCTGGCGAGACGGATTCATTTGAGTATAATAAATATCTCCACTGGTCAATGGCGTAGCCAGGGGGTGGCACACCGGGCACGTGCCCCCCCCCCCCCCCCGGAATTTTTTTCCTCCATGGCATACAGAGCGAAAAATGACCCTTTCAATGAGGTGCCATCCCGGAAATCAAGAAGGTGCCCCCCCCCCCCCCGAAAAATATTTCTGGCTACGCCCCTGCAACTGGTAATATAGTTTTTTTTTCGTAGCCACTGTTGTATATAAGTCTTTCTCCTTATTACTCATGCGTTAATTATAATTATGTACATACTCTTGTGTCTAATGGCTTGATTTCTGAAAAATCGCAATGTTTGATTCTATTGTATACATTTATATTTGTTTTGTCATGTATAACTGCTTATTCATGTGTGTACACGGGGGATTGGCGCTTTCTTTGCCTCTACGCCGATCCCCTAGGCAACTTTGCATACTGGTTGTCTGAAATAAAATATGATATATGACATTATACAGGTGCTTTCAAGGAATGTCCAATATCCTCAAATATAACGATGCTGAGCCGTTCGAGCGTGCATTGAAGTCTGTGAACTCATCTGTGCTGAGAGAGAGAGAGGGAGGAAGAGAAATAAACAGTGCCGCGCGGGTGTCCTTATTTGGCTTCTCAGTTGTAACAAAGACATGACAAAGTTATCTAACGTTAAGGAGCCCCTGCTCCGCGATATATCCCTTTCTGCATTGCTGTAGCGCAAACCGCGCAAACGTAGCATAGAAGTGACCCGCACCGCAGAGAACCTACAGCGCAGGTTGGGATACACGGAAGACAATCTCCACAGCAGAAGTGTAAGATAAATTTCAGGATATAATTAAATGATTGTTGCGTAGAAACAAAACTTCTCCTCATCTAATGGTTTCCCAGCGCGGAGCCGAAAATGACTAGAAAAGTGGGGGGGCTCTGCCCCCCTAACTTTTCTCAGTGGGGGGGATCGCGCCCCCCCTTGCCCCCCTCCCGGTAGATATGCCTGTGGGCCGCTCCTCCAGAAAAACTGACGTCGTGCATGTCGCCCATTTGAAGCCATATCGCGCGCGACACTGACTGACTCGCCTGGTGGGCATCTTCTGCAATGGGGGGAACTGATACCGGACCTTGGACGAAGTGTGAAAGAGAAGAAGGAACTGTGATTGGAATCTGGGCTAAGCTTTCCATGACCATTTATAACCTAACCCTGTAAAGTAAACATCTCTCACCGTAACAATATTTCGTGTATAGTATGTGATTCCCAACTGTTGCCCAGTTCTGACCATCACATATCTAACGAAGTCAACGAACCGTGTTAAAAAGAAATAATATCTGGCAGTCACTAGACAATATTATTTGATTGTTTATTTAGCAATTTATTAACTTGCTAAATCAGTCCAAGCGGCGTACATGTTTTCTCTGTATAAAAGAAACCACTCATTGACGATTTACAATAGCAGAAATTCTTAGGGCAGTTATCCGGAGAGCAGCTCTGAAAAAGAAATTACACGAAACATTACGGACCTTCCTTTAACCGGAAAAGGCTATCACATATTTCGTTTTTTTGTAACTATGCAACGACCGTTTTCAAAGACGAAAGCACTCCACCGTAGTTCACATGTTCAAAGTAGTTCATTCCAACAAGTTTTAAAACATTCTCTAGTTCTAGTGGTGTCTTAGGATATTGCTGGCGAAGGCTACGAGTGGAAGGCGAGGCGCTGCGATTGTTTCTACTTAGTAAGCCGAATTCCGTGAAATCGCTTTTTTTTTTTTTTTGTAGCAGTCGCTCGACTTCCTGTGGGAGGCATACATTTGTATATTGTTGCAGGAAGTTTGTCTCTTCTGGTTTCGAATCGCCGACTGACGTAATGGCGGAAAGAAGATCGTTTTCGGACCCTCGAATCACGACGTTGCGCGGTCTCGTAGGTTAGACAAGAATTTTCTACATGCAGCGTCTTCTGGGACACGCGTTTTTTTGTTTTTTTTGTTTTTAGCCCGTTTTTGTCCAATTGTGAAAGTGGATAAAGGTGGATGTACACGTGAAGGTGGATGATCAGTGGAGCTGGCGAGCGCGCTCAGGTCTCTGCTTTCGTCGGCGTTCTTCATGAGCGCACTGCTCCTCGGGCGTTCTGACATTGCGAGGTCGACCGATACTTGATGCGCCCTACAGCGCCAATGCAGCGCCTGGACTCGACTGACGCGTTGAAACACGTACGAAAGGCATACAGGTTCACTTATGTTTTCTGCACAGCCTGCACGATCAGCCCAGCTTTGAAAGACCGTTGACGTGAATTGAAGACGTGTCTGTGTGACGTCATAATGACGTCATCGCTTCCTCGGAGGATGTAACGCGCTTCGAAGTGCGGAGCCCTTTAGACGCCCCTGCTGTCGTATGCTGTCGGGTAAAGGGATGGCAAGCGGAAAGTAAAGGAAATGAATACATAAATAAAGCATGGCATAGTCGTGTATTGAACGATATAGCAAGCGTGTGCAAAACGGAAGTGAGGGTGAGGAGCACTGATCTGAGGCCGAGGAGAAAAAGCAGGAGGCCATATTAGAGCATAGCAGCGCCGTGTATAGCATACTATAGCAATTGGGGGGATGTAATGTCATGGTGAGGAGGATAGAAAAAAGGATGGGCAGAATAAAGCATAACATAGCCGCCTGTAGTATAGTAAGGCAAGGGCACGCAGCAAGAAATACTGGTGGAAAAACTCCGGGCCGGTGCGAGCGCGAGCGTGCGCCGCGATAACATCAACCTGCGAGGGGAGGTTGGCGGCGAAGTTATGGCGAAAGCGGGGGCGCACGCATCGAGGCACTCTATATGGATGGATGAATGGATGCTATGAGCGTCTTCTTTAGAACGGGGGGGGGGGGGGTGGGGGGGGGGGGTGACAGGTGTGTCACCAGGCTCGATAAATGAAAAAAATAACGGTTTCGTATTTCTTGTCTTTTTTAAGTTGGCCTAATGCCTTAATTGTCTATTTCGATTAAACTAAACGAAAGAAAGAACCTTTCGAAAGAATGAAACGCTCACGTTGGAAGTTCGCGCTTGTCCTGTGTCTACATATGCGTTCTTTTCGAGCGTCCTTTGTGCTGCAGCGGCGCGCTGCAAGTATCCAGCTGCTTGTCGTTCTTCGTGTGACATTCCAATTTCTTGCTTTCGCATTCATTGCCCCGCCCTAGTAGTGGAACTGTGACTTTCCTAATCCCGTTACATCAGTGTTTACATACTGAAAGCAGAGCTTAGCCTTGTTACACTTCCCACGCGCAGGCGAGATCCTCGACCATCGTACTTTCACTCAATTTATCCCAGCGCCTCATTACTCGCCCTGTCTCGTATCTCTCCATCCCCTCATTCCTAACGGGATCAGACTTTCTGATTTTGGTGGGACATGTCCCACTTTAGCAGCTGGGGCCCCGCCAACCTGCTTGCGGGACGGCATTTCTTCACGCTTTCGGCCGAAAGTCGGCTCGACCTCGCAGTCAGCTGGCCCGGCCAAAGTGGTATAGATGTTATCTGGCCCGGCCACCAAACCTCTCTCTGTTTCTTTCTGTCTCTCTCTCTCTCATTTCTGTCTCTCTATTTCTCTTTCACTTTTTTTTTCAGCATGGTCCTCTCAGTCGAGGCTCCTGAGAACACGCGAGCCAAACATAGTGCAGGACATGACCTGGAATTTACAATTAATTCTTATTGAGCTAAAATTAATTTATCTTCTCTCTAAAAATGATGAAATATATTCAAGTGATCACGCCATATACCGAAATTCACGGCAATTGGCTTATTAGGCCATGATTTGAGCATCGTGGCTGCTTCGCCCGCCGCAGAAGACCGCCACTTGCCACGCGCGCACTCGCGATCTCGCTGAATGTTAGCCGCGCGTTGAAAGAAAAAAAAAAGTCACAGTTTCAACGCAAGGGTGAAGCAATGAATGCGATAGCAACAAATTGTAATGTTATACGAAGTGAGGCTGGCAACTAACTCTTTTGTATCCGATCTCACCTAACTCTAGAAAACGCTCGTTTAAGAGAATATGGCCGCTCCAGGGACATTCTGCTCACCACATTCTCTTCGCGTTGAGAGCGCAGCACGTAGAAGGGTATACCGGCCCCCCCGCTGTCGGCCGCCGAGAAGGGGAGATAACGCGCGCGCCCGCGACGACCGCACTCGTAAAATCGAAGGTCGCTCGAGGGGGAAACCCCCCCCCCTCCTTGCGTCTTTTCACGCTCACGAACGACGGGCGGGGCCGGTTGAACAGTTGGGGGGGATCTTATCGCATGCGCCTCGGAGCGACGGAGGCGGGCCGACTCTGTGATCTCCGCTTCAGCCGCGTTCACCGCTCCCGCTCGCCCGCTATTACCCGCTGGTGGAACGTACGATGCGCAGGGGGGCTCTTATCAATTTGGACTTCATACGCGACATGACGGCGACGGCGACGGCAAAAACCCGTCGAGACTGTCCATATAATTGCTATCGCAATAAAAATAAAACTGTGCTGAAGGTAGTAGAGGTTAGTTGAGGATGTGACGCTTATTTATGCAGCCCGACAGGGAGAACGACGCTGGGTCAGGGGAAGGCGGTGATGATGATAATAATAATAATAATAATAATAATAATAATAATAATATTAATAATAAAAATAAGAAGAAAAAAATCTGGGGGTTTTTTGTCCAAAAACCACGATATGATTATGACAAACGCCGTAGTGGAGGGCTCGGAAGGCGGTGATCCCGGTCGCCTCCACAAACTCCCAGTGGCTCTTGAGAGCCCGGAGGTTGGGATGCGATGGAAACAGCAGTTAGTTTGCGGTCGTTGCAGGCAGTCCCTTTTGTTTGTAGGCGGTGTTGAGCCTTGAGCGTTCCTGCGCAAGCGATGTACAAGCACAGAGATGTGCTCAAGGGTCTCGGGGTCGCCACAATATTGCAGGCCGGCGGTCATAACACGCGTGCCACATCCGTCGCTGCTAAGTCTCTAGAGCGGTCGTCGGGACGAGAGAACAGCGAAAGCGATTACAGTGTGCGACAAATTTTTGTAACTCCGCTCGTACTTGACGGATTCAACAAATATTTTGGGCGGTATGTTCGTAAGGCAATAAACTCTTATATTGAAGCCGTTTGAGAGCTACTTGGAAAAGTGTTGCAGGGCCCTTTTAAACACGTAGTGCGCCCTCACCAATCACATTGCGGTGAAGTAATAGAAAGCACGGCGCTCGCTTTGCTCGATGCAGCGGCCGTGTTTTCTTACGCTAGTGTTTTGTAGATTTGCGCATGATCGGATACTGCACGAGCCTCGCTTCTTTACTTATGATATTCTAATTTTCTGATATCACATTCAATGCGTGACCCTTGCAGTGGAACTGTTACTTTTGAACGAAGCTTCTGTGATTTCCAAATTTAGATGGTGGGGACAGCGGCGGTATAGTTAATATATAATATAGTATTGAAAAACCGATGCCGGTAAGTGTGCCGAAGTGCGGGTGTACGCAAATGAGGCTCTTCAAATTCAACGTGAGTCGGACACATGCGTATTTTTATGCGTCGTTTTACAATAACTGATGCTCTAGCAATCATGGGCTTCTCGGCGATCGACCGTTCATGATCTGCCAATCTCGTCATTCATCGAGGCGGCGAGTGATTTCTTGTTACCACTTTTCGTCTTTGTTTTTCATCGTTACATTGTTTGTTGCGCACATGACCGTCGATGTTGCCTGTAGCAAACTTGTACTGCGCTGCTATGCACGTCGGTGAGTCCCATTCCCGTGGAGGAATGAAAAAGTCAGGAGGGAGCATTGTAGAATGCGATACAAAGAAATAAGACTAATAGGTCATGCACGGCATCGACAAACTTCCCTTGCACCCATTTCCCAATAAGAAAAAAAGTTCCCAATATTTTTGTACCACTGCCAGGCAATTTTCTAGGTTTCTTTTTTTTTTTAATATCGTGAAAGGAAGTGTGGAAGGCACTAAAGGCTTATCAGCAAAATACTCACATATTTCCCGCAATAACCAGGTTTTTTTGGGTCTGTTACTTCTGGATATTTTACTGTGCCTTGGCCGCAGTGGCACCTAAAACGTAAAAACGCTTTTGACCTAGTGCTGGGAAAAACAATTTCTTCAAGCATGCATCAACAATTCAACAAGTTTTACTGAAGCACTTTTACCAAGACAACATGAAATAAATGAGAACACGACACAGACAGTTATTACGATGAAACAAATTCGCAATATAATTTTGTGGGTTCTTGTGCATGTTAAGCATGGTGTGCTTTGACCTTGAGAAGAATATGCTGTGTTATATTAAAAATCGCAACTTCACCGCAAGAGCGGAGCAACGAATTCTGTAGGAACAAACAGTAATGTAATAACAAGCAAGGCTAGCAGCTAACTTTCTCGTATACGACCTCGCCCAACTTTATCTAGCAATCTCGCGATCTCGACTCCTCTATCCTGCTGCTCCACTCGTGGTAGTACGTGACTATCACAGGCAACCTCATCAGTTTCTTGTCAGGGAGATTCGCAAACACGGCGTGCAACGTGCACAATACCTTTGATGGGCTTTATCGACTTGGTGCGTGTTACGGCAGTTGAGATACGTGCCGTCTGCAGCGAGTTCCGTCAGGTTGTTTTCCCCTTCGGATATAGTGACCAAGCGCTGGCGAAGTGCACGTGGGTGGGGCTATCGTGCTTTCGGCGAGGCAATGGCGTCATCTCTTGTGCGGCACGAGAGTCGTGCGCATGTTTCCGAAGCGTGTTTAGCAATTTTAAGAAAACTATTTCCCTTACTTTTTGGTTATTTCTACCAATTATATTACTTTAGACCTTCTTAGTTCATTTTTAGCCGGTTTTAAGCATAGCTAGTCTTGTTAAGGCCTGTATTGAGCGCTTTAAATTGAGCGCGATCACGCCACATGAGATACATGAATGGATGACAAGCCAGGACGCTACAATTCTATACAAATACTGCAGATGTAGGTTTGCGCAGCGTCCTCCATCAGGCGGGACAAAGGTTCATCCCAGACCCGCGCCCCTCCCTGCTACTTCAAAGCATTTGTTTATTTATTATTGCGATATCAATTATATGGACAGTCTGGACGGCTTTTTGCCGTCGCCGTTGCCGTCGCCGTCATGTCACGTATGAAGTCCAAATTGACAAGAACCCCCTGCGCATCGTACGTTCTACCAGCGGGTAATAGCGGGTGAGCGGGAGCGGTGAAGGCGGCTGAAGCGGCGATCAAACGAGCCGGCATCTCCGTCGCTCCGAGGCGCATGCGATAAGATCCCCCCCCAACTGTTCAACCGGCACCACCCGTCGTTCACGAGCGTGAAAAGACGCGAGGGGGGGGGGGGTCCCTCGAGCGACCTTCGATTTTACGACCGCGGTCGTCGCGGGCGCGCGCGTTATCTCCCCTTCTCGGCGGCCGACAGCGGGCGGCCGGTGTACCCTTCTACGTGCTGCGCTCTCAACGTAAAGAGAATGTGGTGTGCAGGGCTTCCCTGGAGCGGCCGTATTCTATTAAACAAGCGTTTTCTAGAGTTGCGTGAGATCGGATCCAAAAGAGTTGGCTGCCAGCATCACTTCGTATAACATTACAATTTGTTGCTATCGCATTCATTGCTTCACCCTTGCGGTGAAACTGTGACTTTTTTATTTATTTATTTATTTATTAATACTGTACGCCAAAGGCTCATACAGTATTGGGCATACAAACAGTACTGTTGAAGCATCTATTGCGAAAGACAAAAGAAGAAGTACAAAAGGCACGCTGCGTCAATAAAGAAAGGAAAAAAAATACAATCAAACAAGGTCGAGGACCACATTGTGCACCTCATGAAAAGCCACTTAATACAAAATTGACAAATAAACGACGCAGTGAGACACACTCGCGCACACGTATACACTCAATAACATGCCATTGTAAACAATGAATAGCATGTGCATACAGATGAGCATACAATAAAACAAGAAAAAAAGCTGCAGGTACAGGAAAAGGAAAGAAAACTCGTAGATACGGCGCGTGCGGGAAGTTTGATGGCATAATAAATAACAACGGGTTCATGTTTCTGATAACGACTCGAGGTGCAACTCGAGTGTTGATGCAAAAGTGGCCACAGATTGTGAGGAAACAATATTAGTTGGAAGCGAATTCCATATCTCTAATGTTGAAGGAAAAAAAGGAGTATTTTAGTGTGCTGCTGCGCAAGAAAATTGGCCTAATAGATTTAACATTCTTAATTCTGCTGGAACGATGTTCGAGCGGCCCCAAGTAGTTGGAATAGGTTAACATTGTAAGGTCGTGATAAATGAGATAAAAAAAATTTCAAACAAGCTACCTTCCTACGATTAGCCAGCATAGGTATGCCAGCTTAGGTTCGGAGCGCGTTTACACTGTGATGCCTAGAATATTTTGTGTATATGAACGTTAGGGCCCTGTTTTGAATCTTTTCTAATACGAGGCATAAATATTTTTGATGCGGTTTCCATACTATGCTGCCGTATTCCAATATATGCCTAACGAGAGTCTTATCAGCGGTTAATTTCACTGAGGGGGACGCTGTCGCGAGTTCAAACGCTTTGGCGCAAATGTTATTTATATGTAGGTCACACTAGAGGGATTTTGTTATCGTTATCCCTAAATACTTTACGTAGTCACCTTATTCCACGCCGTCGTTCGTTGGTATGTATGTGAAGTTTAAGTGTTCTTTTTTACGAGTCACGGTCATTGTCATGCAGGTTTCTGTGTCTTGATTGTTTTCATTGAGGTGGAGCCTCAAGGCAGGAAAGGAGAAGCCAATTTTACACACACACAAGGAACGAATGTAACTATGAGAAAACGGGAAAGGAAAAAAAAAAACGAGAAAGACGGAAGAAAGACTAAGCTAGAAGCGCAGTTTAGCTGCTGTGACTCGCACTCTACAGACTGAACAGCGTTCTGCGGAGTGTTCAAAAGAAAGGATGAGTCACCGGCCCTTGTGACACTCGAGTCGATGGGGCGGCGAAGTCGTTTCTGGCGCGTCGTCTCGTTGTCGGCGACGGCACTCGTAGAGCGGACGAGCAGGCCAGTCGGCGCATAGTCACAGAAGGAGGCGCCCTCAGACACAGCAGGCCGACGATCTCCCTGCCCCCGTACCGTAGAATGGAGTCTGGCGGCAGGTGCTTGGACTCGACCTGTGGCTGGCAACCGGCTGCAGGAGTCCACTCGGCAACCGGGACGGCGAAATCTGCTCTCCATGATGGTTCAGCTGCCCGGACCAGCTGCTCTGACGCTGGGAACGCCCCGTCTCCAGTATCGCCCGTTTCCGAGCACGCCTGGAGGCAGACTCTGTTGGGCCCTTTGTGCTCGAGTCCAAAACCCAACGGCGCAGACCCTGACACCAGCGTCTCTTCGGAGCTGTCGGAGTCAGACTGCCTCCATTCTATCTCGTCGTCTTTCTCTTCCCCTCTGCCATCTGCCGTGCCATCTTCCAATTGGTCGTGGCCACATGTGCCATGCCCCGCCGTCTTCTTTTTTCGATGTGCCGCACGTGTCCGTTGCGCGGTGCTTCTATCGCGTCAAACCACCTCGTTTGGAGCCTTTGCACCACCAACACCAATGCACTAATCACACCATTGTCGCACTGTCGCGTAGATGACAAACTCACTCATCACAGTCATAGACATGGTTATCTTTGTGTCAGTTTACATGCCCCAGTTTTTGCACCAAGTGCTGATTGTTTTCTAAACACTTATTAAGTATTATCTGATCGATTGTTTTAGCAGGTGTGTAAATGACGTAGTCATCCGCAAAGAGCCTTATAAACACCCCGGGTTCCATACATGAGTAGATGTGATTTATGTACTCTAAAAATAGAGTTGGCCCCAAAATTGATCCTTGCGGGACCCCTGAAAAAACAGCAAGATGGTCCGATTTTGCATTGTTTCCATAGACAAACTGGAAACAGTAACAAAGGTAGGCTTCAGCCCATGAGGTAATTTTGGGATTAATTGCTAGTGATTAAGTTTCTAAATTAATAAGTTGTGTGGAACGCGGTCGAAAGCTTTCGAAACATCTAGAAAAATTGCGTCAGCTTGCAGTCCTGAATCGATTGTAGCAGCAAACTCGCATATCATTTCTGCAAATTTAGTAGTTGAAAGTCCTTGTGTAAAACCGTGTAGCATAAAATATAATAGGTTATTTTCTTCCAGGTATGTCATTACAACCAAAGTGATTAAACGATCTAGTAACTTGAAACATGTGCTGCTCAGGGATATTGGCCTAAATGTGTCTACCAGGTGCCTCTTTCTAGCTTTGAAGATTGGTACAACCTTTGCACACAACCAGTCAGCGGAGAATGGGGCAGAATTCGCCCCCCCCCCCCAACCTTTTTAGGTAACCGTGGGGCACAGACGACACTCCCCCCCCCCCTCACTTCAACCCTGCGTGCATACCTATGAGCGCAGGGAGCGATTCGGTTGGTGGCAGAGTATCAGTTACACCCCGCGGAAAAAAATGAGAGAAAAGCGAGCGGTGAGCAGCGGTGCGCAGCGCGCGGGAGTTCCGAGCCCCCAATGTGTTCGTACCCTAACTCTCCCATTCGCTGCTATCACCTTGATTGCTTCACTCTTAAGGCGAAAATGTGTGGGTGGTTTTTTTTTTTTTTTGTCGTCAAATTTACTTATTGCTATTTTAGGGTTATGTATGCGCTCACTCAGAAAATGTTTGACAGATCAAAGAATTCAGTAATGGCTTGTCACTCGTATTTGGTTGTGCCAGAATTATCTGATCGAAATTACCCGGGGCACTCCACTACGACGTCTCTGATAGCCTCAGTTCACTTGTGGCGTTGAAACCCACGAACAAGAAAACCCCATTCTAAGCACTACACGCCGAACCTTCTGTATTACTATAAGAAAGTATATTATGTACTAAGTTCTAGGATATGCGAGAACTTGGAGAAAAAACAACATATTTCACTTACCCAGAAAAGCACAGCATGCCAATCAGCAACATTATTATATAACTGCTCATGGTAGTGGTCTTGGGGAAGTTGTACACTGATTCTGCAAATTACCCGACAGATGGCTCCTCCAATTTATAGTATTATTTAGACTGCCTGACAAAAAATACAAAAATAGTGAAACCCTACGTTTCATTGAAAAGCTGCCAGCTGGGAGGTCAACTTCATTGACGCGCTATTTTTATAATGCTCTTTAATTATCTGTCCGTGAATCCTCGAACAACAGACGTCAGTAGTTCCTTCTCCTTTCGCTATTTGGTGAGACAATACCCGACCCGACCACGCCGGCCGCCTCTCTATGGAGGCGAAATGCTAGAGGCCTGCGTACATAGATTAAGGTGCACAAATCTCCGGAGCACTTCCCTACGGCGTTCCTCATAATTGTATCGTCTTTTCCGCACGTACAACCTCGACAATCAAGACAATATAGGGAAAAAAAAAGCGGAAGCAGCTGACTGAACTTTCATCGAACTTGGACATCAGGCGTGACAAGGTTCATTTAAGAGACGGAATGTCGTTCGTTTTAGAATCGTGGTTTATTTTAAGTCATTCACCATCAGGCGCTCGCCGTCACGAACGCTGACGCGTTTATTGTAAACGTATACTCAAATATGGGACTGCACAAAATTACTCAAAGCTTTCAATCAACGTTTCAAATTATCTCTACCAGGAAAACTGATGTGAAAGCAATGTCCCCTTAGCGTAAATAAAAAGCGGTTTTAATACAAAACTCAGGCGCCTGACAGTGGAACTCGTAATGGCTGTATTGGTAGAGTGTGAGCTTTCGTTTCCTTCTCAGTCGATCAAATTATCCTTTCCCCCACGCTGCCCAATTATCGTAAGCATTGCAAGCTCTCTGCCCCTCACTTGGTTTTGCGCTGCCTCTGGGGTCAGCACACATTTGACTAGGTGAGCATTTATTTACGTGACCTCATATTTACGACGCGATGGTGTCATTATGACGTCACAGTTTCTGGAGTTTTCTGGTGTCATGACGGCGTCACATCAAGCCATAGTCGCTGATCACGTGACTTGACCGCTCGTATGGACGTCACCACCGACGATTACTTTTCTCGGTTGGTCAGGCAGCTGAGGCTTTTTGCTTGCAATATAACTCTTCACCTGAACGACAAACATCAATTTCGTACCATTTTTCCGAAGTGTTTATACCAATTTATACTAATTATATGACCGCAATTTTAATTTGCAACCCATCTTAATGTCCGCTCTATCATATACAACCCTTTACCCATTTCGTCCTTTTTATGTATACTTGTAGATCGTAGGCTCAGGAGAAACGGACGATTGAAGTGAAGAAATGTTGTTGAACAGGGAATGTTGCTGGCTCCGGCGAAATCCCTGTTTGACAATTTCTCATGACTAGCATATGTAGGTGGGGCATTTCAAGCGTGGCTCCGAATATCAGCATAAAAAACTGCAGCCTCGATAAAATCCTGAAAACTACTGAAGACATTCACCCATTTAGTTGTAAACACTGTCACATGCATGTGGTGGTAAGAACGGTGGCAGCCAAACTGTTATAGCTGAAACTTTTAATTGGGTGAACTTGTTCGCAGAATCATTAGTAATACTTACTGTGCAAGTGAGTAACCATCATAACAAAATGATAGCGACGATCACACTCGTCGGCCATTGGTATAATAATCATCGGTGGAACACGTCATATTTTATACGTGAACTATCGAAAATTCTCGCCTTGTTGCTGGGGTTCGCGTTAGCTCGAGAATAAAGTTGAGTACTCGTATCGTGCATGCAATGTCATCGAAATGGTCAAATACATTCCAGAACTTTCCCCTCAGCGGGACCGGGCTTTTCGCAGAGGTTGTCATAGGAGTTCCGGACCAGGGACCCTCCCCGTTTTCCTTGCGCTTAAATAAAATGTTTGCATCATCAACCCAAACATGGCAGCGCCGAGTGATGGTAAGATTTTTTGTCGGTAAAACTCGGTCACATTAAAATCGACAAATGCGCGCACGTGCAACCTTTTTGTTGTTTTTTCATGTTTATAAAGAAACAAATTCTGTTTGGCCGAAAGAAAGTTGACGGAATGTTAGTCGCGACGTAGGTTGTCAAGGGCTATTCCGCACGTACAAGTGTAGTTTAAACCACCCGCGACTCCGTATTGACATTAAACGAATGGTGTGAAAACATATGTAACATCTAAAAATTTTGAGTGATATTCCCCCAAATGTCGCGCCATAGTTCATCTTTCATCAATAGACCAGACTAGCAACTCACAAATGTGGTTGCAGCTTATCCAACAGTACGGTGACTTATTAATCTTAGGGAACACTGCTGTGAGAAAGTTTAAGGAGAACCAGCCTTCCCTCAGTGCTGGTATTTGAAGAGACACGTCTTGAAGAGACATTGCAAAGATTGAACTATCATTTAGGAAATGATTGCCTAATATTGAAAACTAGCCCGCGACTTTTCATTGAAAAACCATTGAGCTGCTCAATATTAATTCATAGTTGGAAAATGGTGAATGTAAATTGAAGCGTTGTTCACAGAAAGTTAAGTGTCAATTGAAACTGCACTTAGCATCAGATGAAACACCATTCAGGAAGTTGTTGAGCAGTACTGGAAATTGGCCCGGGACTTATCACTGAAAAGCGTAGAGCTGATCAATGTTACATTTTTGTTCGAAAAAATGGTCAATATAAAACTGAAGCATCATTGAAACACGGTTGACGCTATGTAGCCAAATGTATATGCAATCACATGTTTACTTCAGGCCTCGCTGGTGCACCCTGTGCCTGCAGTACAGTAGTGCCAACATCTACATTTGTATATTCTCTGAAAGCAAAACAACAATAATCTCAATTAGGAAGCATAGCTTAAGTAAAGATTGCCGCCGGCTGGAATAAAACCTTTAGTAACGTAGTTCATGAATACACTGCCTGCTTCACGCGGTGTAAGATACAGCAAAAGAGGAGACGTTTTAAGCTTACGCAAATATTTGGATTATATCTTCAGGTTCATCACAGTCAATACTATATGTGCCAGTCTCCATTACAAACAGCAATTCGCGGTGCACATGTCTGTTCTATATCCATTCAGGTGGTCTTTGGAGGGTGCAAGCACCTCTGACTAAATTACAAGTCTATTCACCCCAGAAGTTAGTGACCCCCAGGCACTTGCCAAGAAGGAACACAACAACATTTCCACGCACTTATGTTCTCTGCTAGCATCCTTTAATTGACGATAGCCGAATTTCGGTGCAGTTTAAACACAAAGGATGCGTTGTTCTCATAAAGTAATAAGGAAGCTCCGTACGAGTGTTCCCAAACATGTAGAAAGAGCGCACCTGAGTGCCCTTCCTTTTATCTCTATTTTTCTCTTTAATTCTTCCCCTTTTTCTTTATCTTTCTGTTTCCTAGGTTTTTCTTGTCTTCATTTCCATTTCTTTCTCTGTCTCTCCCCCTCTGTATTTTTCTTGCTATTTCTTCTATCTTTACCTGTATTTGCTCCTTTCCTGTCTTTCTCTCTCGCAGCACTCGCTATCTCGCCCATCAAATGTATTGTGCTCCACGACTGCCAAACATGGACATGTGTTCAGCTAGCGAAGCAGAAGGTGAAAAGTAAGATGAGCACGAAGAGAGTTTAAGTATAAACTACTAGAGGCTCGACAGCGCAGAAAGCGTTCCAAAACGCACTGCAATACACGAACCGCATGCAACTTGACAAAATGAGATGATTAAAGAATAATATATTGAAATAAATGAGAATAATTTATATATATATATATATATATATATATATATACGTCGGCAAAAATTGTGGAGCTCACTGAGACTCACCCAAATAGATGTGTCATTTCATTACGGCTCACTCGAACTCAGACTCACAAAAGTTCACATCAACCGGACTCACTCGGACTCACAGTCACTACGTTTTTTTTTCAACCGGACTCAATTGGACTCATCGTTCCAAGCGGACTCACGGCTCGATCTGAGTCCCAGTGAGTCTGAGTGAGTTGACTCTTGAGTCTGTTAGCCCATAATTAGCATTTACAACCATGCTGCCATTGCTTTTTAAGACCAATATCTCGTATAATCGGTCCTCTACGTGGCGCATTTTGATCTACTACCTTCAAATCCGAGACATCAGTGGTTGCAATCCAGTAAAGACCTGTTTATTAAAAGGTACGACTCACGCAGGATATCTTTATCCATAACTTCCTGTGAAAAGTGTGCGGGGTTAGTGGGGCAGGTAAGACTCACGCCTCAGTATAGCAAATATTGAGGCGGCGTATGAACGCTCGCGCGCTGAAGCACGTGTGAGTACACCTGAGTAGATGTGAAGATAAGCGAGCTGACATTAGGCTGAAGTTAAGCAGACGGAACTGTTGGTCGGCAAAAAAGCGTAGAAGAGCTCAGTCAGACTCACTCAAGGAATATAATTTGACCCTAGACATCACTGGGCTCAGACTCACTAAACTTTTGTTCAATCAGACTTACTCCGACTCAGACTCACGGCTCGATCCGTCTGGGTGAGCCTGAGTGAGTCGACACATGAGGGACTTTGCCGACCTGCGACTGGAGATATCAGAAATTTAAAAAACGACACCGAGGTTGAAAAAATGTGCAGGCCTACAAAACAGGGTTTATACGGGAATCGAAGTCAAAATTCTATTTTTTCCCAAACAACCAAATCGCAAAAATTTCAAGGATGCAAAGCTGTATGCCGAGCAGAGGTTTTCTACTTGAGATGGAAAACAATGTTTTCTAAACAATATATGCGCAGCTTTATTCAATTAAATTACACAAATTCGATTGGAAAAGAGCAGTCTTGATCATATAAGTTCCAAATATATGTGATGGCAAAATAAAGTTTCAATTTCAATTTCCTAACGTACACAAAATTACACGGGATGAATGCAGCTGCTGGGACATCTTCAGTGTTAGATAAGCGATTTTGTAGCGTTTATCTTGTTTCACTTTTTTTGAACCTTCGGGAAACTAATTTTATGAAGATAACATACAATGCTTCCCATTTCTTCCGAGTACTGACCGGCAAAATCGGCAAATATCTATGAACGCTTCACATTTTTTACCTCACGCTCACACTTTCCACCTTGAATACATTTTGTCTGCCTACGTGATCAAGCTTCTTCTGTTTGTGACCTTTGATGTGAATTGAATGAAATTGTACTCTGACTGATGATATTAAGCCAAGAAACTTAGCCAATATTCTCCACGCAGACATTCAATATTTTTGTACACTCAAAAGAGCAATAAAAACACTACGTGGGAGCCAGCCACTACATTTGAAAAGCAATTGTCAGCAACTTTCATTAGAACCTCCTGCTTTCTTTCACATAGCATTTTTTTTAGTTTTGGTTGCGTAAGGCCAGTGGATGTTTGTTGTGCTAGAAGGTGTATCGCATGTCCAAAAGCTAGATAGAGAAGTAAAGGTCAGCATAAATGCTGAAAGTGACATCGAGACACCAGGAGACGAAGTGAGAGAAAGTTGGAGAAGGCCGACTGGAATATGAAGGAACGAAATTAACAATAGGTTAATGAGAGGTCAACACAACATCAATCACATCAACATTAGCATATGCCTAGAGAATAAAGAATCTCGACTGTGTCGACCTTAAAAGTACGCTTGATTCTGGTCTACGTACTCATGATATGATTAAGAGTATATTGGACTTGAAGCTAGCCCTTAATGTTAATCTTAATGATCCGTATGCATGACACCCAGCTTCCCGGGCATTGACATTCCTCTGTTAGATTGAGAAATTGTAAAATCAAGTTTCGTTAGATTGAGCTTCAATTCTATCGAGAAATAACTTATTTGAAAGCATTTTACTACTGCTGCCTGTTATGTTGATCACTGAATGCAGTGGCTCTCCCTTGCGGCCTATTCTATAAGCTGTTAACAGCGGACTACTTAGACTTAAACAGATCGTCTGTTTGCATTTCGAATATCATGAACAGTCGAGTATGTCATGTTCTTCCACATGTACAGCGGTGAATTTTCCAAGCCCATTGGAGCTTTATATGTTTTATTCGGCCTTTTTTTTCACACGTACGAAACTCGTTACAGATCTCCCGATGAGCGGCGGCCGTTGCAGCAGCTGACCTTGGATGGCACGTGCATGTGACTGTCAGAGCTTGCTGCTCAGTATTTTGTAGCTCAATTTCATTGGAGCATTTTAATGCTCGAGCCTGTGCCTCATTAACTAAACAACTGTTAGTATAAGCCCAGTCTTTGCAACAGCTATGAATGACTTGTACGGCTTTGAAGGCGTTCATCGCCTTCGGAGAGAAAGAGAGAGCGAAATTTATTAGAAGGCCGAGAGGTCGGCCTGAGCTTGTGCGCTCTGGCCTGCTACTCAGCACAGGGTAAAAGGGAGCCAGGCTTTTAGCCTCTGATGCGGTGTCTGGTAAGTGCCTATTCCACACACTTAAAAAATTCGCCGATCCCAAGTACCATGGGAATCGACGTTATACGAAGCATGCGGAGGCAAGGTAGCTGGGTTGTGATTTTTTTTTTATTGAGCGAAACGTTAAGATATGTACAAATGTTGTGCGCACAGACATATGTCCAATGGTAGCATATGTTTCATATAACCAGTTCTTTACAGTTGCGTAACGATGTCAACAGGAACATGGGCATTATCAACACCAGAAGCGGTAAGCTGATATGTAGCACTTGTGCTTGCGAGAATGGTAGCCCTGGATAGTGCTACGTGGACCAAGTACAGTGGATGGCACTTAAGTATACAATTGACGTTAACCCGACATGACGCCTGCCCCAGAGGATTACATATCAAATGTTTAGAAAATTAAATAGCCTGCACTGCAACCAAAATAGCCTGCACTGCACTGTGGTTGCTTCGGTTCGATTCCTGCTGGGACCCTAATATTTATTATTTGATTTCTTCGGATCAACGCTGCTGATGTCAGTTTTTCTTAACGCTCTCGCATTCAAGTTAGTACTGTCTCTCCTCGCCGTTCCTGGGTAGATATAATTTGTCAAACACTTGTGGCGCATACACGCATACCGCGGCCCGTGGTAAACGGGTATGTGCCACATCTGTTTGCAGGAAAGGGTTTGACGACGTATGCGACCGGATTTTCACGTTATTCATGTCATGACCAGCCAGACATACTCGCCGATACCTCTTACCCTCCCATACAAATTGTGGTCTACACCAAGTTAAGGAGGCGATCACGAGAGCACCCAGACGTAGGTGGCTAGATAGATAGATAGATAGATAGATAGATAGATAGATAGATAGATAGATAGATAGATAGATAGATAGATAGATAGATAGATAGATAGATAGATAGATAGATAGATAGATAGATAGATAGATAGATAGATAGATAGATAGATAGATAGATAGATAGATAGATAGATAGATAGATAGATAGATAGATAGATAGATAGATAGATAGAAACGCAGAAGTGATTACAGTACGCAAAGAAATGCTTCGCATTTAAGGGGAGATGCGATTCGGAAAAAAAAAGTTGCGTTAATCTGTAGCCTAAGGCAGTGAATTTTTGCTGTATATAGAGAATTTTATGCTGATTTCGAATATGCAATTAGTTTTATAGTAAGCTTTACAGTTTTCGTTTTGTGCCACGACAATGTGTAAAATATAGTTCTTTTTGTAGACTCTTCTTTTGCCAGTAAATGTTTATCGTTGTGAGCCATTATTTGCTCATATTTCTCCACATTATCTGTAGAATGCAAATAACTGTCAAGAAAAGCGCGTATAAGACATTCTAATGGACAAGAACAATTGTAATATGAGATGGCTTAGAATGCTAGGACCATACTAATTGATTATTTTAGGTTCGTAATAATTATATTTGGTGATATCAAGTTTTAAAGTAGATACTTGCACTATGCACATGTTGAGAAATATGTGGGCAAAATTTAATCCCGATCTGGCTATCAGAAGTACCAAAAACATGATGTAAAAACTCATGAAGTTGCCCAGAATTGTATCTTGAGAAAAACGCAATTTAAACGTATAAGTGAAAGCTCATCTATGCGGAAAACATTTGTCATTTAAGATGATTTATTCCATCATTAGAGCTTGGCAATCATGGTTATTTTGAGCATGTGACTTTATTGAACCCCTCATGTGAAATGCAATGGCAAGCAGCCAGGTGACAATTTCCAGGGGACTCTAGACAATCAGGACTTCTTAGATTTTTAGTAGCCACCTTGTGCTCTTTAAAAGCTATTTTGACCTACTTCGAGTTTAATTACAATCTTCAGTTTTTTCTTTTGTCGTGAAAGTAGAGAAACTAAACTTGTGAAAGCAAATAAAAACAAAAATATGTAATTTTTGAAACAAACTTGCGTTTTTCGACTCGCATCTCCCCTTAAAAAGGTTTCACGCAACAGGCATCTCAATATTGCGGCGCTAACAGTGACGTGGTCATGATAATATGTATTACGGCAGTAAACTAGCCTAAAAAAAATTGGCAGATTCCCAGTGCCAGGAGAATCGATGTTATGCGAAGCATGCGGAGGCGAGGTGACTGGCTTGTAATTTTCTGAATGAGCGAAACAGTACGAAATGACGTTAAATATGTGTACAAATGTTGTACGCACAGATATATCCTGAACAGTCGCATATGTTTCATATAACCAGTTGTTTACAATTGCGTAGCGATGCCAACAGAAACATGGGTATTACGAACACCATAAGCGGTCAGCTGATATGTAGCACTTGTGCTTCCGAGGATGGTAGCCCTCGATAGTGCTTCGGGGACCAACTACAGTGGATGGCGCCTAAGTATGCAATTGAAGTTAACCTGACATGACGCCTACCTCGAAGTAAACAAGCGCGCACACGCAGCGCTCTCGTGCCGCTCGTTTTGCTTCTGTCGAATGTTACAGATATATACATGGACAGGTTACTGCTACTTACATTACACGTCTGAAATTTTTTCCGCGGTAACGAATAGGTAGGAACAATGACTCCACAAACAAGTAAATAGTAACATTTCGCGCCGCAAATGCCAACAGAGATGCTTGCTTCATGGCTGTGAGTGGTACGTCTTCAGCCATGAAGATTGAATGCCAGACATCGTAGCAACGTGATGACATATAACCTTTCGTTCTTCGTGCGTGTGTGCATAGTCTGTGCGATAAATCTCATAGATGAATCGCGCCGCTGGCTGGTCTTGCGGCGCGAGCACTGCTCCTTGCCAAGAGAAGACGCGGTGGGCGGACCAGATCCTCGCCGCTAGCGTCTGTCAATCAAACTTCTTGACGTGCGAACTCGGGTACTAGCTCGTCGATTTTGAGAAGGCCTGAGTTCAACTCGTGACTGTCATATTGCCGGTGTGACTGTCAAGCGTTTCATGCGGTGGATGCTAAGCAGCACCTTCTTTGCATATGAAATAATTTGGTCAGCTTGCACTTGTGCAAGGCTAGTGCTATCAGAGGAGCTCAGTCTCAGTGCGCTAGGTCTGCTTCGGAGTGAAGAGCACTTCCGTTTGCCCTCAATTATGATGGCATAATTACCTAGGTCTTAACATATTTTATAGTTCTGTCTTAACTGGAAATTCTTTAATAACACGGCATTAATTATTACAGGTGTAATTAACAACGTCGTAACAGCGTATAGTTAATTACCTTACTCCTAATTAGCATGGTCTTCATGCGTAAGGTGCTAATTAGTTTGGTTATAACTACCGTGCTCCTAATTAGCGTTGTATCAATTACCATAGTCTTAATCAACTCGATATTAGCGTTGCATGGCTTCATTAGTATGGTTTCAATCAGGCATGTCTTCATTAGCTCAGTCATTCCGTGACTTGGCTTAATTAGATTCGTCATAGCATCGTGGCTCCGTGGCTGATTATTCTAAAGGATACTTATTGCAGACATTAAACACCTGAAAATGAACTTAAACGACCCGCACTTCTAAAAAATTTCGTTAGTAAGAGCTTTTGACATTTTTTTGCATGGGTGCACTTCTGCATTCAGTGGAATGAGAAACAAATGAAAGAAGATACCTCCGGTTTGAAGACAGCGCCCGACTTTGTTGACCACCCTTGACGTAACCAATGTAACCAATAGCACGCAGCGCGCGCTGAGGGGTACACTCTTATCACGGTAACGTTTAGGACAGCATAAAACGGCAAGTAACTTATAGTTTATAGGTTACATGGCTGTTACAACAATTTTATCTTTGTGTTTTCTTCATTTACCTCTCACATAAAGGTTACATTGACAGAAGCATGCCATTTTAAAAGCTAAAGCACCGCGATGGGCATTGTAACGTCTAGATTGTAACTTATAAAAGCGCAGTGACTCATCCGTCAGGGGACCTACACTATGGAGTGGAAGTTTATTGGTCAATGTGTCAAATCGCGATCTTTCTTGTTCAAGGTTGGCTTTAGCAATTGAACAGTGGATAATGTATAAACAGAACGGGTATTAGGTAACAGCAGAAAAGAAAATAAGAGTAGCAGCGATATTAGATTGCGGGATACTGTTGCAAATGATGGTGGGGTATGAATTAAAACTGGAGTTCAATAAAGTGAGCCCACTTCACACGTAATTAAAGAAGTGGCATAAAATCCGGACATGGGCACAACAACCGAAAAAATTATAACGATGCGGTCGAAGAATAATTCCGTGGAGCGAGAAAAATATGTTCCGAGACCGCAATACAATTTATCCGAATTTTCTTGTTGTCTTGCCTGTTTAGTTTTTTTTTGTCTTTTTTTCTCGCAAAAGTTAACTGGCCGTAATGTGCAGCAAACGTCAGGTCACAGCATTGCACCATACACGCTTAACCGTCATCATTTTGCCAACACAGGAGAAAAAGATGCCGCTAAGTTCACAAAACAGCATGCGACGGCCGCTCCAGTGTGAGCGCATGGAGGGATATGTGTGAGCTCGCGGTGATGGCGTGACTCACAAATGTGGCGTCTTACTGGCGCCGTTTCAACCAGTTTCAACCGCATCGAAGGAAGGACGGCGTCATCTCTCTGAGGCTTTGCACAGCTTGAGGTGTATGCCGGGAAGGGCATTCGAATGAGAGGCGGTTGGTGTGGTGTTTGAAGTCGCGCTTGTGCTGCTCTTTGTTTCATCGATTTAACCAGGTTTTACGCTCCTCGTTTTGATGACGTGCGTTGCCTAATGGTGTTTTGTACGTGAGTGACGCGTACCTGGTGACACAGTAAGCAAACACCCGCCGCAAATCAGCCACGAGGCAATGCAACGGGGACATGTTCAGTGCGCTGCGCGTCCGTTGCAACGAGCTGCATTGCCGATTCTTCGCCTGTCTGAGACTGGCAATTGCCGAACGTGTTGCATCCGTTGTTACGGTGGCCGAAGACAGCAGCCAATATGATCTACACGTAAGTAATGTTCTCTGTTCAGTGCATTATTTGCTTGTGTATGTGTGTTTATGTCACGTGCTTGCAAGAATTTGCGCTCATGCTTACGCTACTGTAAGAGGTGGACCATGTAAGAAAAATAACTGATGTCATGTTTTATGCAATGCATTGTTATTGGCAGAATTCAGATCACGTTTGTCCTTACAAGGCGGGTGTTTGGGCGTATATTATCAAACATCCGACCAAGATCATTTGTTATCTTTCCAGTTTATCTGAGAAGCATGAAGGACAGAAGTTTAGCCCTTCTTGCTGTCATCGTGTTGGTACCTTGAAATTGCTCGATGAAGCCTGCAATCACGGTGTGAAATATTCTCGCCAGCATCAACAAAGTGCCTCATAACAGCGCTGCCCAGAAGATTTCTTAGTGCGCACTAACTTGCTCCTCTGGGTTTTTTGTCACGACTTGGTCGCAGTTAGATTATATCTGTGTGTGTGTATGTGTGTGTGTGTGTGGGTGAGGGGGGGGAGTGAATGAGTGTTTTCGCGTGCGTGTGTGTGTATATGTGTGAGCGCGCGTTTGTGTGTGCGTGCGTGCGTGTGTGTGTGTATGTGTGTGAGTGAGTGCGTCTGCGTGTGTGTACATATGCGCGCGGGCATTCGTGTGTGTGCGTACGTGTGTGGATATGTCTGCGCGCGCGTTTGTGTTGGTGGGCGCATGTGTGAGTGGATGAGTGTTTGCGTGTGTGTACATATATGTACCCGCGCGTTTGTGTGTGTGTGTGTGTGTGTGTGTGTGTGTGTGTGTGTGTGTGTGTGCGTGCGAGCGAGTGAGTTTTCGAGTGCGTGTTTGTGCGCATGTGTGCGGGTGCTTGTGCGTGTGTGTACATGAGTGGGTGAGTGTGTTTGTGTGAGCGTGTGTATGTGTGCGCGCGCGTTTCTCTCTCTCTTTGTGCGTGCGAGCATGCGCGTGCGCGTGAATGTACGTGTTCAATTTTTGCTTTGGTCGGCTTAATGTTTCGGGTTTTCAGCCTTCACCATGTATCATCCCCACCAGACGGGCTTCCGTCAAACTTTTTCTGTGCGTTGATCTTGACTTGAAACCTTACCACAAATGTATACCGTAGTCATCTTCGTTCCATAGTAGCACTCATACAGATCGCAATGTACGGGCGTTCAAAATTAAGATGACTTGAATTCATGCCCACGCTTCCGCTACTGCAAGAGGTGGGTCGTGTCAGAAAGCATAAATTGTCAGTCTTTGACGCAATTAATTGTTATCGGCAGTACTTGCTCTGCGGCGCTCGACTATACGTCGAACTGCGTCGCTATCTAAACGGGGCAGCTGCAAAGGATATGTTACGCAAAAAACAATACGCTGTGGCTTAACTATATTTCAGATAGCATGAATGCCAGCAATCGTGCAAAGTAGTAGTCCGAAGGGGGACATGGTTGGTGTGGTTGGTATGTCTTTCGATGTTCTTGGTTCTGTGGCGATGTGAATCTGTTCTCTTACAATAAGGTAATATTTGTTGTTGTTCTAGTTCTGTTCTATGGTGAAAGCAACGGGCCATCGTGGTTAGAAAAGCTGAATCGGTATACATGTTATGTAACTGTCATAGCCGGAATGTTTGAAGGTACGTAAACAGCACAAATGTATTTTTTTTCTTTTTTTTTGCCACATTCATTGTGTTGCGTTGAAACTGTTTACAGCATACATCCTTCCCAAGGCATGCTGCGAGGATCTCCAGGCAGCTGGAAACTTTCCGACGCCGATATGACTTACGTTCCGTGCAGCCCAGAATATGAACTGCCACGTGGAATATACGCCTTGAGGAAAACAATTAGGTACGAACATATGAAATTTCCACGTGAAATGCTAAGTATGGTCACTGAAAAACCTTGGTTCGCCGTGGTGGAGCAGTGGGTATGGTGCTGGGCTGCTGACTCGAAGGTCGCGGGTTCGATTCCGGCCGCAGCGGTCACAATTTCATGGCGGCGAAATGGTAGAGGCCCGTGTACTCTGCGATATCAGTACACGTTAAAGAACACCAAATGGTCAAAATTTCCGGATACCTGCACTACGGCGCCTCGCATAATCAAATCGTGGTTTTGGGACGTGAAACTTCAGATACTATTACGAAAAATGTTGATTTTACAATTTCTGTTTCTAATCACCTGGTGCGGTGTTTCTGCGACGAAACTGTCTCTTACATTATAGTTTGCTGACTCTTGTGCTAAAGAGAAGCAAATTACATGTGGGATTAACGTACTTTTTTAGTTCACAATTTTTGTTTTCGGATAAACGTATTGCACAAGATATTAAATTTTAGGAGCGCTTATGTATTGGTCAAGTGACACCCCCTTCCTTTCCTTTTTTTTTCTTTTTTTTTTGGGGGGGGGGAGGGGGGGGGGGGTTAGTATATGTCTTACATTGCATGTTATCAGCAGTTGTGCGCAATGTGGCAGTAACCGTTGCCATAGTGTAAAACAACTGTACTCTTCCTTTAGGATCCACTGTCCAGCGAGGAGATTGCGGAATCAGCAAATGATATATTGTCTGAAGAAACATGATTGTGCGTGCATCAAGATGTTTTACTGCAGGTCCTGACCACCTGCTTCTGTAAATTTTTGCTGACCACAGGTGAAAGCAAGGAGAAACGCTTTGAATACCGGTGGCCTTCTATCAGCTAGGCAATCCCTCAACCAATATTGATAAAGTAATCAATAAACTTATGTGTATTGATGACTATCACGCAAATTTGATGCATTTTGCTTTGAAGGTATGAAAGCAATAAAGTATCCATTCTTTTAGAATGGTTCACGTTTTTTCTCCTACAACTCCTTATGCAAATAAATTTTTGTACAATGCTTGATTTAATCTTTTTAAATTTTTCTTTAACCTTACCTTTCGTTTAGGTACATGGTCTTGTAGGCCTTCACAAGCTGTGTTCTACCGCACATGCTTAGGAAACTCAAACAATGCCCCTACATTGCAAAAGTTATCACTATCAGTTTCGTGTTTTGCACCCACGCAAAAAAAAAAAAACTGATATTTTTTTGAAAATGCAATTACGTGTGATATTGTGGGCAAAGGCTTCCCTTTTTCAAACTGTGCCACAGATGCCTGTTGAACCATTAAAAAGCATATCACCTGAACAAAATAAAGAAAGTGCATTTGGGTCACAGCAAAAGAGAAAGTAGGAGGAGTTGCACGTGTATTGTTATATATGCTGCACGTATGTGTTAATGGTTTGAGTGAGTTAGTAGCATTACAGAAATGCAAACATTCCTCGCACAGCCCAAGCGACAAAAGTAAAGGACTGAAAATCACCCTCCTTTTGGCTGCCCTCTGGGTTTCATCGCCCTGCTTATGCGCAACGTGCCAGCAGGTATGGTATGCCGCACACATGAGTAAACTTAAGGAGAAGCACGATTCTGATCACACGTTATTTGCAGGGGGGCTCCATTCAATGTAACCGCTCTACCTATGCTCCACCAACCCAGGTTTCGTCAAACAAAGGGTATGTGCCTCTTTTTTCTTCCGATTTTCTTTCTTCGACACATTCCGGAACAGTTGCTCCGCGCATGATCGGCCCAGCCAAGTGTCGCCTAGCAAAAGAAGCGTGCGCACGCCTAATATTTCGTACTTTCTTCTGCGCCTTTATTATGCTGTGTACACATATGTACACAGAGTGACGAGAACGTTCACGGAGCATGTCATGTGGCCTGCCCCTGTCTGAATACACACGCTGGCGCTTTGGAATAATTCTGGGACATGTCTGCTTAGAGAATGACAGTTGCGGTGTCTGTGGCAAGAGATGTACGTTTTCGTCATCCCACGAAAAAAACAGAAAACAATGTCCTTTGGAGTTGGCTTAGAGCTCGCATGCATCATAACGTCACACCTTCCACCAGAAGCATCGAGTCGTTCAAATGTGGTCTGCCCATAAACGAGCAATTAAGAAGATCAGGTGATTGACAGATATTCTTAATTATGAGTTGTGCCATGTGTGTCAGACAAGTATCCTCTCTTGATCCAATTACGTAAAAGATTAAGCATTACAATTTGCATGTAGACGGCTATTAAAACCGCACAAGGAATTGCGGAAAAAAAACACGAGGCACGCGCAGCAAGAAGTCCGAAAGAGTGGAAAGCCGTGCTTCCGTTGCTGCGGCACACCTGGCTGATCAATGCATGCGATGAGCGTAACCTCCTGGAATGCGTCCAAGAAAGAAGAGCGAAGGAAAGAAGAGGCGCAGAGCGGTGGCCGTATAAAATCTCCTGCAAGCCGCTTTGTGTGAACAGTATATTGTGTACTGTGCAACGTAACCTCTATTTTTACGTGAAAACGCTCGATATTGTGAACCGGTGCTAAAGGTTATTTCTGTGACGTCTGTCTTAAAAGTAAGTTTGTGCATTTTTAATAAAGGTTAATTTTGCAAAGGTTACATGATAACTTTTATTTTATAAGTACACAAATTTGTGAAATTGTGCACCTTTAGTAAACGTTACCGTGCTTAGAGTGTAGATTTGATCTTTTCGCACTGTTAGCTCGTTCAAAAGGGGCTGTCGCCAGTGCTCGGAAAGGTCCTGAGTTTCGCCGAACTCGGGCCATCCTGCATAGCACACCTCAGTATATCCCGGGAAACACCGGTGTCTTCACCTCTCCCTGTTCACCCGGAGTGCACAAATGTTCCCCTAACATACCAAAATTTTTAGTAAGCAAACAAGCAATATTTCCCACAGAACAAACATACTCGGTTCTAGATCACCGTAATCTTGTCAACACTTAGCAGATAAATCACCTAGGTATTCACTGTTTCTCCATCACCCTTGAGCGTATACTCACTTTCTGATGACAACAATCTGAAACGTATAACTTTCGAACGTGACGGATAAGTGTCAACAGCACTACTAATGTTCAACCACAGCGCAAATAAAAAGAAACTAAAGCCGAGTTAGTTTGAAATAAGTGCAGGCAAATGCATTTATCCCTACACTCTTCAATCATTTTCGAATAGGATATGAAACGTTTAAATGAAAGCCGAAAGTGCGCATGCTGGAGCAAACATAGCATTAACAATTTAAAAAAAACACAACCAAGCAGAACAAGTAAACACCGCATTTCATGGTTGCATTTGACGTCAGATTAAAAGGCTGTGTTCGCACGCAAACAAACATGTTTGTGTGTATTTTCTGTTTAATGCCAGTGTGTCGTTTCTAAGAAGAAAGAATTTATGTATGTCCTATTTGGAGAAATTTTAGGAAACACATAGCCTTTTAAATGGCTTTTTGAAGGGTTACTTTCACAAGTAACCATCAAATGGCTTCATTACCGAATTTACTGCCTCACCGATCAACCACCGCGAATTTTTTTTAGAATCCGCCAAGTGCGAGCCAAGTTACAGACATTTTTCGCACGTTGTAACTGCTTTCTCTTTCATCTCGCCCCGTTGAGCGTGCTGGAGACCAATCAAAGAGGGATGGCGTGGCGGAAATAAGTTACAACACGCACACGTCACACCGTTGAGCACTTTATTTTGTTCCTCGAACGTGCGGTGTCTATTCAGTGTGATTGCGAGCGGGCGCGCGGGCACGTGGCGACCTTCCGCGCCGACAGCGGTAACCGCGCTGCTCACGATGTTGAACTCAGCCAATAGCCGTGAATATGCATATATAGCACGGTCACTTGGGTATATGGCATCATTTGTAGAAAAAAGAGGGAACGATCTCTAGCAGACTTTGAGAAAAGTTCGCGTGTTCTCAATAGCCCCGAGTAGCAATCGTCAGCGTTTTCTGGCCATGCTGAAAAAGTGTTGCAGGGCCCTCATAAGTAAGCATGATGATCCGTGTCGCGCGCCTTGTTCTCTGAAATGACAGTGAATTAAAGCGAATTTTACGTACATACAGAAAACATGGCATCAGAAAGCAGTGGTATATTGATTGGCATTTGACTTGGGCCGGAAATCATATGAACACACTGCAGCCTAAAAGCCATCACAAAAAATTCAAAGAAAGCAGGAATGCTCTAGTACAATACAAGGTCACCATATTAATTTTCCTATCTGGTAAGGAGTAAGAAGCGGCAAACGTGCGCTTGTACTTTTCCTCCTCATACTCCTAACTCAAACATGTGTTCCGACAGTGATGCCGACTTGAGCCGTGTTTGCGAAGAGGAGTTCGCCCAGCTATTCGATATCCCGAAACGAATTCCGAAGGTCACAGGTTATGTGGTGAACGTTGTCCGGATGTACTCCGACGAAGAGGTAGGACGTTTGTACCGAATAGTCGCATTGTTTCGTGAAGATGCTGTTTTCCTCAGTTTTGCAGGAACTTTCTACTGCCGAGAACGTCGTGCTACGCCTTCATCAAGCGTTTCTCAAAGTCAAGTTTCTACTCCTCCAATCAATGACATGGTGGCTCACCAGCCAAAACTGCTGAGGTGGAGATTCTTTTATTTCTCTCATAAGTAAAGTGTAATGCCTTAGCAGCCGTAAGCGGCTATTGTTGGTAGCTAATTCTCTATTCAAAGCTTGAGCTGAAGTGCGCAGCGAAACGCAAGTTTCAGAACCATTTTCGCGGTCACTTCTCTGCTTAATCTGTCGCCGCGTTGTCGCTGCTTAATGCAGTAGCACACATTGAGGAAATGTACGTGCGCGCATTCAGTGCTCTTGCTTTTCGAAAGAACGAACGAAACATGATGTCAAAAGAAGTTTAAATGAACCAATTTTATGCCAATGCAGGCTCCGAGATTTCCCCTAAGCAGATGGCAGAAGTAATCATAGTAAAAAAAATGTTGTTAGCATCCGGCAGTGAATCTCAGGCCTATAAAGTGGAGTATTTCTCCTTTGCTCTGTCGCATATTAAATCTGTTTTTGCATTATGGCCGTGCGACAGAAGTCTCCATGGCGTGCGTGCTTATAGTCTTGCACATGCCTTGATTTTTTGAAGGCTAATTGGCCCTTTAACCATTGTTCGAAATTCCCGGCGATACACCATTTTTTGTGCTTGCGAGGACCAAAGTGCAAAGAAATTACATTCTCAACGTTGTCGCCTGAAGGTTGTTTAAAGTAGGCCAGTGTTTTCGAGTACTATTGGCATTTTCTAAATGCTGCCCTTAGAACTAATTCTGTGTATTGCGGGTTAACAAATAGTATAAACAGCAATTCGATATTATTATGCATGTAAGCGCATTTTAATGTGTAGCAAGGCCATAGCCAGAATTTTTTTTTTGGGGGGGGGGGGGGGATCAAGCACACTTTACACATGTTTATAGGTGCGTTTGTACGATCGCGTGTATATATTCAAAAGGCAAAATTGTGAAATGTTTGGGGGAGGGCATGCACTTGAACCCCCCCATCGCCCTGGCTACACCAGTGATGTGTTGATAGGTGCAGAGTTTGAGGAAACAAATGAGATAATGTGAAAAGCATTTGCAAGACTGGGATGATTGTTCTGAGTACTTTGTCACGAAGTAATGTTTGCTACTCATGACCTAAGTACTTGTCCTTCATTTAACAACAAGGCTTTCATGAGAGAAGTGTCCGTGCTTTTTGACATGGCCGAGTCGACACAGCTGCTCATCATTGACAGGGTTCTCGACTTCATGTGCAGCGTAGCACCAGATATAATCTATTTTCCAAAAAACAAAGAAAGTGTTGCAAATGAATTTGAAAAGGTAAGCTTTCTGGTGCATGCAACGTAACCTCAGGCCAGGGTAGAAACAGCTGACAGAGTTCAGATAATTGCTGACCACCAGGGTTTGAGCTGGAGTGCAGTTCCTGGGGAGTGATCGAATTGTGGGGCGGTGGAGAGTAAGATATTCATACATAGATACGTATAGGTATACCAGAAATAATTTGTGTATGTGCAATTATGGGCGTTTCAGAAATAATTAATGTGTGGGAGGGGGGGGGGGGATTGCACATACCTGCTAACCTCAATCAACATTTTTTAGCAGCAAGTATGAAAAATGTACACCAATGTTTAATGCACTTCAGAAAATGTAAACTGTTCAATAAGCCATACAGGTGTGAATATTGTTTCTGTGCTTCTATTATGTTCAAGTTTGCTTTCAGCTTGCACATTTGGAACTAATATGGCACAGGTTTTATTGCCTAGAAAGCAGAAGTGTTTTCTATTGCTGCCATAGGTTCGTAAACTCGCTCATTTTCGGGTTGGGCTCCGACTTTAGAGTCGGAGCGAGTCAGGCTGAGTAATATTTTGGCAAGTTTGTGTCCGAGTGAGAAAAATTTTACTAAGTCTGAGCGAGCCCTAAGCGCTAGATAATTCTTTAGCGAGTCTGAGTCAGCTCCACGTTTTTAGCCGACCTACGACAGCTGCTGACGCTTTCATGTTGCTTTGCCAATTCATTGTTTTATATTTATTATATGTGAATAATGCATGTAATGCTCAGCATGCATAACGAAGGAGATGTGGGGAGTTAAATTTTCATTTTACTTTTCCTCAGGTTGCTGGATTTCCCAACGTGCTTGGTTTTATTGATGGGACATACATTCCAATCAGATGCCCGAACAAAAAAATCATATCAACATACATTAACAGACACCACCAAGTCGCTCACCGTGCAAGGTATATGCGACAACAATGGGAGATCTGAGGACGTTTTTACAGGGACACCTAGCAAGACTCATGCCGCTAGAGTCCTTCGGCTGTCAACAGTGAATGAGGAACTACCAACCTTTTGCAACATAAACCAGTATCACCTCCTTGGGGACGCATCATACTCTATCAGGGAACCTACTCTATCAGGGAAAAGCCACCAACGGCGAACGGTGGCTTTTCGCCACCGTTCGCCGTTGGTGGCGCCACCTGTACAGCTCAAAGCAGCAGCGCACGAGGCGGATAACAGCCCGTCCGCCACCCGAAGAGGTCACGTAAGAGCTGCAGTAACGCTGCTCCCCTGAAGTGGCCGTTGCACGTCTCCTTGGGCGTCCCACTGATTGTCCACCACGATCCAGAGACGCACGTCACACAGCTGGTCGCAGAGTAAAGCGCTGGACACATGGTGCGATTCGGCATCCGATCCGACGCGCGGCGCCGCACGCGGCGTACGACGATTCACGACACATGGGGCGAACGAGCAATCAGCGCGCAGGCTCCGCCCACACATGGCACCTCTGCTTGCACGCTCGGAAAACATCGTATCCTCTTCATTAAGTACAAGACAAACAACCTCACACAGCCACGCTTCGTTATCTAAGAAAATTGCCAACAAAGCTACGCCTTCGCGAGCTACAACCATCGCAACAGCCCACATTCACTCACGACTACGAGCGTAGGCCTAGCTAGGCCGACGCTCTCGGTAGCGCCGCTCGCGTTCAAACGCGAGCTCATTGTCGAGCGCTTATTTTTGCCAACACGATAAACACTTCTACTCTTACATGACGCGTTTACACACGCAATTGGTGTTATCCACGGCCTCGATGTGAAGAGCAAGGGTCGGAACGAAGCGAGCCGGTTCGCCGAGACGGCCGGCGCCAATGTTTACCTGTGAAACGGCCTTCCTTCACGGCTCAATATCTCGTTGGTGGTTCGGAAACGGACGTCGCCTTGCAGGAATGGCACACTGCAAGCATCACTTTATTCATTCATGAGGTATTTCACGTCAGAAACAGTTTATCCAATGTTTTTCATGCCATTGACAACGGCGATATCCACAAATACCAGGACGATCTGAGCCATCGCAGCGGCGAGGAACGAACCAGCGGCACAGGTTGGCACGGGCGCCACCAGTGGCGCCGCTTGTCGAGCTCCCGCGCTGCCATTGGCTGCGGCCGCCCTACCGGAGCGGCAGCCGCGCGGCAACATTCAGCAAGTTGGATGCCCGCGCGGCGTGCGAATCGGCGCCGCATGCTTTTGGAACCTGTCGGACGTCTGTCGGATGCGGCTGTTGGCACGAACAGCCGTACGGCAAATCGCATCCGAATTCGCACCATGTGTCCAGCTCTCAAGCACACTTTGGCGTCGCACCGACCCATGCACACCTACACACACTTGGTCCCAGCATGGGACCGTCTACAGCTGCAGTGCTACGGTCCCCCTGCCTGGTCGTGCACTGGTCAACGATGACTCGAAGCGTTGTACAAAGGCAACAGTCCGCAGTGGCTAGTTCGTGTCCACCTAGTCACACTGTTGGATCGGCAGTAGTGATGCAGAACTATCGGTAAATTGACTATCGATAGTATCGATAGTTCTTTTTCAAACTATCGATAATATCGATAGTCCATTTAACGATAGTTCTGCGTCACTACGGGCACCCATACACAGAACAAGAACAGAAAATATTGATATTTTTTTTAACTATCGATAGTGTAAAGAATCCATCGATTGTACAACTAAACAATCGATATTATCGAGAGTGCAATCAATAGTACCATCAGGAGTGTTGCGGCCGATAGTATAATCAATAGTGTTGGGAATAATTATGCTGTTGTTGGACGGCGATATTGCCTAATGATATGCGATAGCCTGCTATCAGCAGTACTCAGTTCGCTTAATTTATGAGCACTCCTCTGGCGAAAGAAATAAATTATTGCCGTAATCAAAATGCCGGAATATGTCCATAAATAAAATCGTATTCTAAAGTAACCAGTTACACCTCACAATTAAAAACTTAGCTTTTGATATTCTTATTTTGAAATCACAAAATGGAATATAAGTTTGAAGCCACGCAGTTCCGCCACATGTGACAACTTCCTTTCTGCTAAAGCTGAACAGTTCAGCTTAATAATGTCAGTCTATCATTCTGCTGAAGGAACGCAAGCATGTCAACTTTCGTGCCCTTCTGCCTTCTTCTCCTACTCCGCCATACACTACCACGCATTCTGAGACTTAAGTTTATGCTGCAATGAGTTCACGTGGTTGATTTTATACTATAGATTGTACAGTGGTGAACTCTCATGTCTAGAACGAAGGAGCGTCGTGCTCGGAACTACACGGGCGACATCTGCGGTAGCAAATACACCACACCTGAGCATGCGCGGCGCCAACGGCACGCATGCCTTGCATTTTTTATCCTTGTTTATCACCGAGGATGCAACAACCGCTTTGGCCGTCGAAAGCACTCTGAACGGTTTAGCGAAAAAAAAAAGCAAAGAACGAAGCGCACCGTTCTCGGTTGTATACGATATCACGAATCGAGGATAAGTTCACAGCATAATAGGAGCCAATCCGCGCGACTGCGCTTTTTTTTTTTTGGGGGGGGGGGGGGGCGCACACAGTTCACTGCGCTTCTGGTGGCCAAAGGAATTATCGTGGCCGCAGCTATAATCGATAATATTTGGGGTTTTACGTCCCAAAACCACGATATGATTATGAGGGACGCCATAGTGGAGGGCTCCGGAAATTTTGACCATTTGGTGTTCTTTAACGTGCCCTGACATCGCACAGTGCACGGGCCTCTACCATTTCGCCTCCATCGAAATCCCACCGCCGGGATCGAACCCGCGACCTTCGGGTCAGCAGCCGAGTACCCTAGCCACTGATCCACCGAGGCGGACAGCTATAATCAAGGGCGGAAACTCCAAGGCGAACACATCAGTGGCGCCGCGCATACTTAGAAGTGGCCCGTTTCGAACTGCAGATGTTGCTCGTGCTGTTCCGAGAGCGACACTCCATCTTTCTAACATGTGTGTTGACGACTGTACTTTCAAACTTACTACCGATAGCGCTATCGATAGTTTCTTGTACCATCGATAGTTTGATAGTGGCTCAACTATCGATAGTATCGATAGTACTATCGATAGTTCTGCATCACTAATCGGCAGGCATAGCTGGACTTCTCTTCTGCCTGCCTTTAGCGGGGAAGGGCGCTCTCCAACAGGACACCAACACAGAACAGTCAGCTCTCCTGAGATTCACCAGGTGTAAGCTACTACAAGGTTCCTTTCGAAATTTATTGCACAACCGAAGCTTACACCATGATCGTGACCAGTTATTGAACCTGACGATCAAGTTATGGCGTCCCAAACGACGCCAGTGAATCTCTTCACATGCTGAACAGACCCATAGGCGTATCTACCGGGGGGGGGGGGGGGGGGGGCGCGAGCCCTCCACTGAGAAAAAGTTAGGGGGCGGAGCCCCCCCCACTTTTCTGGCCAATTTCGGCTGCACACTGGGAAACCATCAACTGAGGAGAAGTTTTACTTCTACACAACTATCATTTAACTATATAAATTTGTCTTACGTTTCTGCTGTGGAGATTGTCTTCCGTGTATCACGACCACGCACTCTAGGTTCTCTGGGGTGCGGGCCCCCTATATGCGACGCTTGCGCGCTTTTCGCTACAGCACTGCAGAAAGGGCTATCGCGGAGTAGGGGCTCCTTAAAGTTGGAGCACCCTGTCATGTCTTTCTTCCACTCTGCCTGCCCTGAAATTTACATAATGGTCGACGAAAATACGGGCAGGAACAAGTCAACGTTTTAAGGACAGATCAAATGCACTTCGTGTTTCAGAAAATTAATTTTCTTTCATCGGAAAAGGAATAGCCTTACCGCTGTTCTTTATCCAATTTGCTATCAGTCAATGAGTGTGAAGAATTGTTGACTGTTTTAGTTGGGCCGCATTGGAGGAGCCAAAGAAGGTTTCCGCTTTAGTTTCCAATTGATCTGTTTGCCTTGGTTATCATATTGTCACGTGGTCGTGACGTTGACCCAAGCAGCAGTCGGTATGTTCAAGATCAAACTGTTTATTAGGCCGAACTTGTGGCCGGTAAACGGAAAGTCAGATTACAGCAATAAGCACTGGCACTGATAGCGGCGAACGGAGCGTCGACCGTCGATCAACTGAACTTCGTTGGAACGCGCCGGCTTTTATAAATCACGCGTCGAACATTCTAGCCTTATCACTAGTCGTCGCGCAAGCTCTCGAATAATCTTGGGTGTTCGCGTCTTGCGCGCAATCTTAACAAAATGATCTACTGGAATCGTGAACCTTCTCGAACACTGCAGGCACTGTTTGTTCACAGTCTTTGTGGGCGTAAACCGAATACAGTACAAGTAAAATAAGAAATGCGCGTGACAATTCCCCCCTCTGAAAAAGCATCGTCCCGATACTTTAAACAGAACACGTGGGGGGTAAATGCATGCAACAATAACAACCATCAAGCGAGAAAGTACAATAATCACTAGGCACAAGCAAGAAAGTACAACAATAAATCAAAAAGTACGGTCCTCAGGTCCACTAACGCGCGTAAAACGGCTTGAGGCGCACGACATGGACGACTTCAGGCCGTGAGCGGCGCCGCTGAGAGTTCGTAATGCCGTCGGGAACGACCTCGTAGTCTAGAGCGCCTACACGTCGAAGCACCTTGTAAGGCCCGAAGTATCGCCGAAGAAGCTTTTCACAAAGTCCACGTCGGCGTATGGGTGTCCAGACCCACACACGGTCGCCAGGCTGGTATTCCACGAAGCGTCGTCGAAGGTTGTAGCGACGGCTGTCGGTCTTTTGCTGGCACTGGATACGCAGACGGGCGAGTTGCCGGGCTTCTTCGGCGCGCTGTAGGTAGGCGGTGACGTCGACGTTTTCTTCCTCGGTGACGTTTGGTAACATCGCGTCGAGCGTCGTTGTCGGGCTGCGTCCGTAGACCAACTTGTATGGCGTCATCTGGGTCGTTTCTTGCATGGCCGTGTTGTACGCGAAGGTCACATACGGAAGGATGGCATCCCACGTCTTGTGCTCGACGTCGACGTACATGGCCAGCATGTCGGCGATGGTCTTGTTAAGACGCTCGGTGAGGCCGTTGGTCTGCGGGTGGTACGCGGTGGTCCGGCGGTGGCTTGTGTGGCTGTATCCCAAGATCGCCTGAGTTAGGTCAGCCGTAAACGCCGTACCTCTGTCGGTGATGAGAACCTCGGGGGGCGCCGTGTCGAAGGACGATGTTCTCAACGAAGAACTTGGCTACCTCGGCGGCACTGCCTTTAGGCAGGGCCTTTGTTTCGGCGTAGCGGGTGACGTAGTCGGTAGCTACGACGATCCATTTATTTCCGCAAGTCGACGTTGGGAACGGCCCCAGGAGGTCCATCCCGATCTGCTGGAACGGTCGCCGAGGAGGCTCGATCGGCTGAAGGAAGCCTGCTGGTCTTGTGGGCGGTGTCTTCCGTCGCTGACAGTCTCGGCACGTCCTTACGTAGCGGGCGACGTCGGCGGCAAGACGCGGCCAGAAGTACTTTTCCTGTACTCTGGCGAGCGTGCGGGAAAGTCCGAGGTGTCCAGCCGTCGGGTCGTCGTGTAGAGCCTGCAGGACTTCTGGTCGCAAGGCTGAGGGCACTCCGAGAAGGTAGTTGGCTCGAAGTGGCGAGAAATTCTTCTTTAGGAGAATGCCGTTTCGCAAGAAAAACGACGCGAGTCCTCGCTTGAATGCCTTTGGAACAATGGCGGTCTTGCCTTCGAGGTAGTCCACAAGGCCCCTGAGTTCCGGGTCGGCTCGCTGTCGTTCGGCGAAGTCGTCGGCACTTATGGTTCCCAAGAAGAAGTCATCCTCCTGGTCATCCTGCGGCGGCAGGTCGACGGGGGCGCGAGACAAGCAGTCGGCGTCAGAGTGTTTTCGTCCGGACTTGTAAACGACGGTAACGTCGAATTCTTGAAGTCTCAGACTCCATCTGGCGAGACGACCTGAAGGGTCCTTCAGGTTAGCTAGCCAACACAAGGCGTGGTGGTCGCTCACAACTTTGAAGGGCCTGCCGTAGAGGTAGGGGCGAAACTTTGACGTTGCCCAGATGATGGCAAGGCACTCCTTTTCTGTTGTGGAATAGTTGGCTTCTGCCTTGGATAGCGACCGGCTAGCATAACTGATAACCCTTTCCACGCCGGCATTTCTCTGGACAAGAACGGCGCCGAGTCCTACGCTGCTTGCGTCGGTGTGGATTTCCGTGTCGGCGTGTTCGTCGAAATGCGCAAGTATTGGAGGCGTCTGCAGGCGTCGTTTCAATTCTTGAAATGCTTCGACTTGCGCCGTTTCCCACTTGAATTCCACGTCGTTTTTCGTGAGCTGAGTTAGTGGCTCGGCGATGCGTGAAAATTCCTTGACGAAGCGTCTATAATAGGCGCACAAGCCGAGAAATCGGCGTACGGCCTTCTTGTCGGTGGGCGGCGGGAAGGCAGCGATGGCAGCTGTTTTCCGTGGGTCGGGGCGAACTCCAGACTTGCTGATGACGTGACCCAAGAAAAGAAGTTCCTCGTACGCGAAGCGGCACTTTTCTGGCTTCAGGGTGAGTCCGGAGGCCTTTATTGCTTGAAGTACAGCTTCAAGGCGCCGGAGATGTTCGTCGAAGTTCGAAGAAAACACAACGACGTCGTCCAAGTACACAAGGCAGGTCTGCCACTTCAAGCCGGCGAGTACAGTGTCCATAACACGTTGGAACGTCGCAGGTGCCGAGCAAAGACCGAAGGGCATGACCTTGAATTCGAAGAGGCCGTCTGGTGTGATAAAGGCAGTCTTCTCTCGGTCTCTCTCGTCGACTTCGATTTGCCAATACCCGGTCTTGAGGTCCATCGACGAAAAGTACATCGCGTTGTGGAGTCGATCCAGGGCGTCGTCTATGCGTGGGAGAGGATACACGTCCTTCTTCGTGATTTTGTTCAGGCGACGATAATCGACGCAGAAGCGTAGGGTTCCGTCCTTCTTCTTCACTAAGACCACGGGTGACGCCCATGGACTCTTGGACGGCTGAATGATGTCGTCGCGTAGCATTTCGTCGACCTGTTTCTTAACGGCTTCACGTTCACGTGTCGAAACTCGATACGGGCTTTGGCGGATTGGGCGGGCGCTTTCTTCTGTTATAATGCGATGTTTAGCGAGTGGAGTCTGTCGGATCCTTGACGACGACGAGAAGCAGTCCCTGAATTGCAGGAGCAGGGCTTCGAGCTGGCATTGCTTGTTCTTCGGAAGGCTCGGATTCACGTCGAAAACTGGTTGGGGACCTCGATTCGTCGAAGCAGGTTCCGTGGCGTCGCTGAGGGTGAAAGTGTTGCTGGCGTCTACGAATTCATTCATGAAGGCGACCGTCGTACCAATGTTGAGGTGCCTGCATTCGTGGCTGAAATTTGTAAGCATTACTTTAGCTTGGCCATCATGCAGCTCGGCGATGCCTCTTGCGACGCAAATCTGACGGTTGAGAAGCAGGTGCTGGTCGCCCTCGATGACGCCTTCCAAGTCTATCGGTTCTTCGCTGCCGACCGAAATGATGACGCTGGAGAAGGGCGGAACGGTGACGTGCTCATCTATCAAATGTAAAGCATGGGTCGCTGGCGTCGTGTGGGGCGGCAGTGCGTTTTCTGAGTTTAGGGTTATTGACTCAGACCTCAGGTCGATCACGGCGCCATGTTGACTTAGGAAGTCCATCCCGAGTATCACATCCCTGGAGCAGTGTTGTAGGATTAGAAAACTGGCGGGATAAGTCCGGTTATTGACGGTGACTCTTGCTGTGCAAACACCGGCCGGCGTTATTAAATGACCGCCAGCGGTCCGGATTTCAGGGCCTTGCCAAGCAGTCTTCACTTTCTTCAGCTTCGTCGCGAAAGGCCCACTGACGACGGAATAGTCGGCTCCAGTGTCGACGAGAGCGGTGACGTTGTGGCCGTCGAATATTACGTCGAGGTCGCTAGTTCGCCGTCGTGCGTTGCGGTTGGGTCGCGGCGTCGGGTCACGGCTGCGTCGATTTGTTGCGATGCCTCGTTGTTGCGTCGTCACGTCTTCGTCGGTCCGTGACGTTCCGCCGGCAGGGCTTCGTCTGCTTCGTGTCGTGTTCTGCAGGTTTCGTCGCGTTGTCGTCGTCGGCGGCCGCGGAGGATCTTCGGCATTTCGTCGTACAGCAACCGCACCTCCATCGGTTGCTGCCCTTAGTTTCCCGGATACGGGCTAGGCGACCGGCCCCGGTTTGGGCCAGTGTACTGCCCGCGGTGCGGCGACATGTAGCGGCCGGGCGACGGCGAACGGGAAGGTCGTCGGGGTGTCCACTGTGTTCCGGTGATGTAGTCGTCGATGTCGCGAGGCCGTTCGCCTGGCTGCGGACGCGGCGCGTTGACGGCGAATCCGCGCAGCCCCATCTGTCGGTACTGGCAGCGGCGGTACGTGTGGCCGGCCTCCCCGCAGTGGTAGCAGAGCGGGCGGTTGACAGGGGGCGCGCCAAACGTCGGTCTTCCTCGGAGCGTAGTGCTGGCCGGCGGGTGGACGGTATGGCGTCGGTGGTGGTGGCGGCGCTGTCTGGCGGCGGAAATGCGGCGGTGCGACCTCTTGACGTGAGCGTGGAGCGGGAGCGTAGCGTCGGGCTGCAGCTGCGTAGCTCATGGCTTGCGGCTGGGGCCGTGGCGGTTCAGAGGTGCCCATCGACTGCTGGATTTCCTCTCGAACGATCTCTGCGATGGAGTCCACTTGAGGCTGGGTCGAGGGTAAGAGCTTGCGCAGTTCCTCTCGAACGATCGCTCGGATCGTTTCGCGTAGGTCGTCGGCTTTCAGCGCTTGAACATCCGCGTAGCTCGTCGTAGGCAGGCGGCGGTTGTATTGCCTGTTGCGGAGTTCCAGCGCTTTCTCGATGGTAGTGGCCTCCGAAACGAATTCCGAGACCGTCTTCGGGGGGTTTCGCACAAGTCCGGCGAAAAGTTCTTCCTTTACTCCTCTCATGAGGAACCGAACCTTTTTTTCCTCGGGCATGTCAGCGTCGGTGTGCCGGAAAAGCCGCGTCATCTCCTCCGTAAAGATCGTGACGCTCTCATTCGGGAGCCGCACTCGTGTGTCCAGTAAGGCGGCGGCCCTTTCCCTTCGGACGACGCTCGCGAACGTCTCCAAGAAAGCGCCACGAAAGAGGTCCCACGTTCGAAGCATGGACTCCCGGTTCTCGAACCACGTCCTCGCGGCGTCTTCGAGGTAGAAGTAGGCGCGTCGCAGTTTTTCGTCCGAGTCCCAGTTGTTCATAGTCGCGACGCGTTCGTACGTCTCCAGCCAGGTCTCGGGGTCCTCACTTGGCGATCCATGGAAAGTCGGTGGCTCTCTCGGTGGCTGGATCACGATCGTTGCTGGGGGCACAGCGGCTGTCATTGTCCCTGTCGTCTTCGTCACCGTGGCCTTTGGCTTGTCCGGTAGGAGTCCGTGCTGCGGGGGGGAGTCCTTTCAGCCTGCGGCTGGCCCGACTGTCACTGATGGTGTCGGTGTCTTCTTCGCGACGTGGGCTGGGTTCACGGCTTGAGGGGGGCGTTCGGTACATGGGCCGTGAAGCACCTCCACCAGATGTCACGTGGTCGTGACGTTGACCCAAGCAGCAGTCGGTATGTTCAAGATCAAACTGTTTATTAGGCCGAACTTGTGGCCGGTAAACGGAAAGTCAGATTACAGCAATAAGCACTGGCACTGATAGCGGCGAACGGAGCGTCGACCGTCGATCAACTGAACTTCGTTGGAACGCGCCGGCTTTTATAAATCACGCGTCGAACATTCTAGCCTTATCACTAGTCGTCGCGCAAGCTCTCGAATAATCTTGGGTGTTCGCGTCTTGCGCGCAATCTTAACAAAATGATCTACTGGAATCGTGAACCTTCTCGAACACTGCAGGCACTGTTTGTTCACAGTCTTTGTGGGCGTAAACCGAATACAGTACAAGTAAAATAAGAAATGCGCGTGACAATATGGTAGCTTGCAGCGATAGGGCCAGCTTGGAATAAGGCGAGGAATAAGGCAGTGGACTCGAGTACGTCGGGAAGCCCAACTCTCATGCTTCTACCACAACTTGATCTACAGGACCAGCGAAATGGTTAATGTCCACGGTTTTCCGGACTGAGGATACTGAATTCACAGCTGGGCTAGTTGGTCTTGAGTCATTTCGAATTGACTTATGCAGGGCAAAGTACAACTCGGGTGGCATAAAAGCACACACGCGCAGCGCTGTTTACTTCTCTTCCTCCCTCTCTCTCTCAGCAAGGATGAGTTCACAGGCTTTAATACGCGCTCGAACAGCTCAGCATCGTTATACTACAACTGGAGATATTTATTATCAATATGGAGATATTATCAGTATGGAGATATTTATTATCGTAACAATATGAATTTGTCTCGGCAGCTGCTATAAGTAACCATTGCCAATGTGATCGGTGGGCAGCCTTCTTGAATTACATTGAGAATGAGACATTGCCCGGTTTCCCAGATTTGTGACGTCGCGCAGCGAACGCGCAATTTTATGACACACCGACAGTTTTTGACGAATGGCGAAGAACCGATGGCCAAAAATATACCGTATTGAAAATAGTGTATTTTCTTATTTTTTTATGTAGTCGTGCAATGAGTGGTCATTACGCGATGGGTCATATTAGGGTCATTTGTTGCATCGTGTGACAGGCAGGGGCTGTGTGCATGACCGAGAAAATTTCGGCCAATCATAAACAGCTAACGACAAATGCGCATGGAAACAATGTGGGGTAGTTTAACGTTATAATGACCCACATTTTCTCAAAGAAAATTTGTTGTTACACCGAATTCGCACGGGCACATGTACTCGGAGGGGCCGGAGGAGCCCCCAAGCAATGTTGCAAATACAAATACGATGAGTATAAAGAATGTGCTACCCCCCCCCCCCCCCCCCGCAATACCACAAATTCTTACTTAAAAAAGTCTTGTAGTTGAGAAGTTAAAAATAATAGTATTCTAACAATAGTAGTCATAACAATGCGCTAGAAACACTATTACTAGAAGCAAACAAGATAAAATATAAGATACGGAAACCTGAATATGTGCACGCAAGTGTAGTACAAACTACGGAAAAGAAAAGGTGCAGTCACTGCTGCCTACATTAAAAACGTAATTATTCGTTAGCAGCTTCTAGACGTTAACGAAATTTCATTTACTGAAACAAATCTATACTTCTGGGGACGCCACCATCGGCCGCGCTGTCGTATGCTATCCTATGATGTCGTATGCCGTCGTCGTACGCTGTCGTGGTTTGGCGTAACGCAGGCAGAACCACGAATAGCATCAGAATTTGTAGCATATTTAGCTCGCGCTCGCACCGCGGAGAAGCCTTCTTCATCTTCTTATTCGAGCGCCTTGATGGTGATGAGTGCGGAGCACTTAAGGGGCCCGGGCTGTCGTATGCTGTCGTCGTTTGGCGTAACGCAGGCGAAACCACGAATAAAAATAGAAAAAGAGAGGAAGCAAGCGAGAAGTAGAAAGAGAGAGAAAGAAATTAAAAAATAGGAGGAAAATAGAAAGATCAAGAAAGAGAGAGAAAAAGATAAAGAGAGAGAAAGAAATAAATATAAATAAAAAGAAACAAAAGTAAAAAAAAAAGAAACGAAAGAGAGGAGGAAAGAAAGAGAGAACCGAAGAGAAACAAAGGAGGGTGCCCAGCTCCACACTTCCTTTTGGCACCCATAGAGCGAAGCTGTCTTAATTTTTGTATTCATGCATAAACTTGTGTGGGTAATGTAAGAAAGTGTTGCTCGGAATTCTATTACATGCACCACACAGATATGCCTGGTTGTCCCTTGTATGCTACGTAAAAGGACTGTACTTTTTGTATAATGTTATTAAACGATGCAAACAATATTCCATCTCTGTATATGAAGATCGCATCAAAGTGAGTGCGAATTAAGTTCTCTTTTCTTTTGCTCTCTCTCTCTCGATATATATATATATATATATATATATATATATATATATATATATATATATATATATATATATATATATATATATATATATATATATATATATATATATATATATATATATATATATATATATGGCTTAAGGAGTGAGGAAGGCTGGGCCCCCCCCCACTGGCGAACGAGTTGGTACGCCACTGAACAGACCCGTGACAGAAATCCTCTTTGAAGCGTGTTCTTTGAGACGCGTGTCTGCCCACCCGCATGCACACACCCGGACGCTTTACTGAATCTCTATGCACGGTGTAGCAAAGATAGGATCCAAACCGAAGGATTTGTCTCTGGACGCACGGAAACAGGAGTGTCCAAACGACCCCTTCCTGCAAAGAAATGCCTTTCTTTGGCCCAATTTCTATAAGACGCAATATCTTTAAGGAAGTTCCCTCTGCAACTCGAGAAACCACAGTATATGCATCAGCTTTCTCGCCGCTCAAGAAGCTGTCCACCGGCAATTTGTTATCATCCCCTATATCACTTTCTGCAGCTTTATCGCTGCATTCCACAAAACTCAACGTTTAATTTTGGCTATCCTGCCTATACTCAAGCACCGCCGACCTGCTCTAACGAGTGCTTGTGCATTCATTTCCCGCTCACTCGAAGAAACCGCATCTGGCCAACGCCGAGAAGTGAAACCTTTCCTTACGAGCGAGTCATCCTGGTTTTCGGCCATGCTTGTGACGGCTGTTATATCGGACTGGCGATGGACACAGTACTCGCCAGCTAGCAAAGCCGCGCGTTCAGCGTTTCTCTCACCCGGTGTACTCTGAATTCCTACATTTACTGTACCCTGACCACCGGCACGTTTCGCCTGCAGAATTTGGAGCTCAAGCCGCAATCGTTCAAGCTCCCTTTCTTGAGCTGCAACTTCTTCCTTACGCCTGGCGGACTCTTTCCAACGAGAGACGCTCCTAATCCTCGTCTTCTCGCGCCTTCTCCATCCTCTCCTGAATGAGCTCCCAGCACTCACAAAGCTCCTCCCCATCCGCGCCAGAACCCATAATTGCCTGTATTAAATGAGGCCTTCTGTGTATACTCGCCACCTCAATCTCCAGCTCCTCGCACAAGATCACTAAATCCGGTTCCCTCAACCTGTTCAAATCCATCGTCACCGCGTGCAGACTTCCGTTGCACAAGCTGCCGTAAAGGTACCTGTAATAAACCCAAGCCTTCACGAAGCAGCAACCAATCTACCCCTTCGGATAAACATCACCATCTATCCAAGACACCTGGTAGAATCTCTACGAAAAGTAAGCACTCACCAGCATCGGCACCAGGAAAGAACACGAACCGGATCCCGCCGCTGCCAACCAGTTGATGTGACCGAGGATGGGGTACAGGCTGACAACGAGGCGCCGGCAAAGGAGAACTCTTGCGAGGCTTCTTGCTCACTAAAAAACACGTTTAATATACATACTTACAGGAGCTTCAACAAACTAGGCGTAGAGACGCGCATTTACATTAGAAGCGCACTCAAGAGCCGACAGGTCCCCAGCGCACTCTTGATGCGCTCCGTTCAAACGAAAAAAAAAAAAAACGTGCATCGCAACGCACGCATTGCAAGCCTACAACTCAGAGCAGTAAAGCATGGTCTTCGAGATTGACAATCTGGATGCCAGCAGTCTTCGATACCATAACGAAATCGGAAGAACTGTTTGACTGCGCAAATAGATAGCAGCACTCCTCAGGCAGGCTTGCTTGAAAGGTGGAGGGCCAGCGTTGTCTGGGAGACGGCGAGCTATCTGATCTACCGGCAATGAATCGACAATATTTTACGTAGACATGGCGTGCCATGCAATCTGCGGTATTCCGCGTCTAGCCGCGATAAGTCCGCGCCCGATGGGTTGGAAGTATACGTTTCAATTTCTTGTTTTTTTTTATTTTGCCTTCAGCTCCGATGTAGCTGGGGGGACTTGCCGCGAAATGTCGAGTCTAATATGTTTTTTTCTTTAGAACCGGCGTCGGACCTCAATGTGAGAGTGCCCGGTGTGCCACCCCCTGGCTACGCCACTGCAGCCAGGTGCCCGTACATCCGCCCTGCAGCCTCCTGCGCCATGGAAATAAGGTTGGTGCGACACTGGACGTGGCGGCGTCGTAGACGTCCATGAGTCGGCCGACACGTGAATGTGGCAGAGCACGTAACCGCGCGTGCAGGGAACCGCCATCAGGTGCTTGGTAGAGTCGCTCCAAGAAGCACAGTGCGCGCAGGTCCGCCGTGAGCGACACCGGCCACACAGAAGCTTCCGCCAGAGTTTCCGCGACACAAACGGATGACGCGGCGGTGGTAACGGTCGGTGAGTCCCCACTTGGGCGCCTGGAGCTAAAAGATCGGCGGTGCGTAGTGGACGGTAGATAGAGCCATAGCCATGTATATGGTGCAGGCGAAGGCAGCGGGCCAGGCGTTACCGCGGCCGAGTAGCGGGCGCATGGCCGATTCCACGCGACGCGTCGTCT